>CAWUHX010000566.1:0-51056 GCA_963922205.1 Romanomermis culicivorax
AAGAAAGAAAGAAAGAAAGAAAGAAAGAAAGAAAGAGAAAGGAAATGTGAAAAAGAATGAAAAGGAGAAAGGAGCAGAAAAATAGGAAAAAGATAATGGTAAAGAAATCAAATCAAAAAACTACAACGAAAAGTGAGTAGGAATGAACAGGAATGGCAAAAGAAAAAAATTAAATAGGAAATAAATAGAGCCTGCCGAACTGTAAACATAAATCCAAGGATTAAACGGAAGACTGCAAAAAAGAACGAAGTAGATGACAAGAAAAAAGAAAATGAAACAAAACGGTGACAATAGCTGATAACGTACATACGTGAACAAAAAAATGAACAACACAGAGAAAGCTAAAGAAAAAGGAATAGCATACATAGAAAAATATAACATAAAGAAGGAGAATAAGAAGAAAGTGTTGTTACATTCTCGATCGCTCATTTGAGAATCGCCCAATTGAGAATTCGCTCGCTAGAAAATTTGCATAATTGAGAATTCGCCCAATTGGGAATCGCTCATATGGGAATAGATCGTAAGGAAGTGCAATGAAGGTGCCGAACTGTCCTTAACCGCTAATTTCTAGCACATGAATAAATTTCTAGAAATTTTACATAATACAGTAGAACATTCATCGCCATTTGTAGTGTAGATTGCATTGTAGCAGCATTCCAAATTAAAAATAATGAAGTCGTCAAACTGAGCCAAAGAACATCAGTTTCACCATATATGTAATTGACAGGAAGTTAAGTATATGAATCCCCAGAAATAATTTTCAGACTCAGTAAATGCTGCAACTCAACTATACAATGTATGATCAAGATTTTCCTAACCTCACTTTAGCCAGCATTCTCTAAGCCTAACAGTAAAACGTTTTCTTTTGTTCAAATTTTATCGCCGTTATACTAAATTGAATAAAAGTCGCTATATACGTTTCAGTGTTCCAACAGATCTGTCGTATGAAAGTCAAATAGACGCAGATTCATTGCCTTTTTCAGCAAGCTAAATAATTAAGCTCCATGAAACAATGATGAACATTTTTTGGTTATGGTTGCATATCCTTATTTCTTCAAAAAAGAAAAGCGGAGAATGATTCTACACACGCACCAGCTGAGCACGTTTTCCGCGAGTTTTCTTTCTTCTCCCTTTCTTTTTCTAGATTTGAATCGATTTTAAGATAATTTTGGGAAAAGAGGAGGGTATAAGGTTGTCTTAAAGCGCAAAAAAGCATTTTTCAACAACAGCGAATCAAGTCCCAGAAGAATCGAATCAAAATTTTAGAGAAGAATGAATAAGATTTTAATGAAGATGTTGGAAAACTAGGAATTTTGTGATAAAATAGGACTAAGTAAAAATAAGTTTATCTAAATTACTACTCGCTATCTACTTCGGCTGAAAACTCGGTAAAATTTGCATATTGATAGGCGACGAAAGTATACACTGAAGTATGGATACTCGTGTATATTGGTAGTGTCATGTTGGTAGTGTCGGATTCAATGGATTACGAAAAAAATGATAAGAAATCGATAGAAGTTGAATACGAAAATAGTTTCAGTACTCAAAACACGCTGACTTAAAAGCGAAAGTATTAAGTTAAATTGAACAACGAACTATCAGAAAGAAAGGCTTCAGACTGTGCCTTTAGAAGTACTTTTACCCAAATATTACACAAAATATCCTTATCTGTTTTATTCTGTTTTATTGCATTTTCCATTACTTTCTTCGGTTATTCTTGTTAGCTACTCCGTCCCGCATGAAATTAACTTATCAGTATTTGAACAAAACATGCTATTGTCCACACTTCTGGAAGCAATGTTGAAGAAAGTACTACTTGAGTCATTTTACGAATTTTATGAAAGACTGACTGCTTTTGACAATGACGAACCGCAGATTCACGCCGTTTCTGTCGGATAATCATCAGTAATCGTTTGATGATATAAGCGGTGAAATTAATGATTGAATTTTATGTATTTTACCAATTTTTTTCCTTTTTATCGTTCATAAAATACAGTTTATAAAAGATATTTTCTATCCCTTTTTGAGTCAACATATAAGTTGTTTTTCAAACTTATAACACATAAATAATTTGCCCTTGAATTGAGAACGAAAAATACGTTGTCTAGATTGGAAAAAGATGTTATCGGATTTTATGTTTTGTACTTTTTCACTTATCCTCAGTTATTCTTCGCAAATTTATTTTTTGGACACGGAGTGCAACATTTTTGTGCACGTTTTTATACCTTTACAAAACTCTGAGTTATCTTTGCTGAAATACTTTATTTTCATCTGAAATATCTGCTATAATCACAGGCTGTATTTGTTCTGAACCCAAATAATCAGAAATTTTCAAAATGACCAAATTATAGCTGCAGACTTCTTGATATATGTTTGCTAAAAATCGCAAAATTTTCGCTTTGCTGGCTCAGAAGGTGAAAAAGTTACACACATGCATGGACGATTGATGTTGCAACGAGAAGTGTTCGTTTTTTGTAAAATTTTCGTTCGTTCCGTCTACTCTTGAAGTCATTAATTGAGACACTAAACAAAATAGTGTGACAATCATTTTCTTTCAGAAAATGCACCGATTAAATTATTCATATTTGGTGCTGCTATTTTGCGTATTTCTTATGCAAATTTGTTGGTCGTCTGCTGGACCTCTATCCCGGAAAGGACGTGTCTGCGAAGGATGCATAGCATTGTGCGGTGTGGCATTGACCGATTACTTAGCAAATTGGTGTTCACTTAGTAGATATATACGAAGTAAGGTATACATAGGAGTTCACATCGTATGCCAAGGTATGGTTCGTCTGTACATCGTCGTGGGGGTACAGGGGTTTAGACTTGCATTGTGCTGACATGCATATCTCCTATAGATAACTTGAGAAAAAAGTGACTGGTGACTCGCAAATGGTTTTTTCTCTGCGCAAGCAATTTTTTTGCTGTATTAGTTGAAAAAGATGGACGCTAACAAAACGATTGTCATAAATTGCATACTTTCTGAATTAGGCCAAAGACAATGTAAAAAAGACCAAAGACCACCACGAGTAAAATAAAGTGTAAAAGTTTGACCGAAAGGTCGTAAAAGAAATAGGTGACATTTATATCTTATAGGTGCCGATACAGCCCATCAAGGTCAAAGAAACACGAGTAGTAAAAAGAAAAATCGGAAGCATCGCCGCGAAACCGGGACTTCGAATCTGAAACCAAAACTCAGCCCAATACACTGTTGTGAGCATGGATGTCGAGCTTCGGAATACGATCAATTTTGTGCCCGTCGTTGAAATTGTCGATAGTGAAAAAGTCGTTTCATCTTGATTCTCATTTTCGATTTTTTATGATGTTTTTCAATTAACAATGGCTCTCATTTTGGACGCATTTTTGACAGGATAAACGACAACAACAAAATGTACTTTATTACCCATATTTCAAACTACAGTAATCTGGGCATTTCTGAGCCATACATAGGGATTAAAACACACATTGATCACAATTAAGGGCCTATTGCGGAGAATACTTGTCGTTTTTTCTAGCAAGTGTAACAACGTTGGACAAAAATATAGCATCACAAGCCATGACGGATAACAAAAAGACGATGAAAAGTATTTTTTACCTTAAACCACACAAAAACGGGATATATCGCAAAAAATTTGGTTTTTCATTTTCGGTTATGCTTTTGCAAGCTCGTTGACTATTTACCCGTAGGTCGAGGAATCGTGACCTTGGGAAAAAAGTACAATGTACTCCTTGTAAATGTAACAAACATTGCATATATTACAACAGTCTATAGTCTGTTTTTTATAAAATGTCACTAAAATGAAAAATGACACAAATATTAAATGACTTGTTAATCCTTTATATGATCCTTTTACTGTAAAATTTTTCACTCTAAAAATTTCTAAGTGTTAATTGAGTGTCGTCACAAAATTTTAGTTCCATATCACGCACGGCTTGGCAGAAAATTCCGAAAGTATAAAATAGTACTTGCTTTCCAGATTTATAATTTGGAAGCATTTTATGAAGAACAGACTCTTAAATTAAAAGTGAACAAATAATTTTTTATCTAATTTATTTCACATGACTATTCTATTTGGTTTTGTTTTATTTCTTTTTGATTTATCTTATTCTATGTCATTTTAATTTATGCCATTTAATTTCATTTGATCTCACTTATGTAACGTATTCACCTTACTTTACTTCATTTTATTATCACATTTCAAATATTTTATTTTTCAAATTTATTTTCGCTCTTGTTTTTAAACTTTTCAATTCATGTTCTTCTGTAATGTTTTCGATTTTTCGATAGTGTGCTTTTTATTCGCTTCTCATTTTTCTTGCTGGTTATTTTCTCAATTTTTTTTATCTAGTACAGCTTATGTCTTATTCACTCTCTTCTATTTTTTAGTTCATTTCTTTGAGTCTTCAAGAATTGAAAATTTTTCCAATACATTAGATTAGTCATTTGATCAACTATTACTTTATTCACTTTACGGCGGACAAGTATCGTCGCAATAAGCTTTTAATTCGTTGTAGGAGCACGCCTTGTGACAACATTTTTCCACTATGCCCGGTCGACCCCTTGTTTTTCGGTCCAAAGACTCAAGGCCGGCAACATCGTGCCCGACTTTGAACGTTGGCGCCCATTTTTCGGCTCGGACTTCGTCGTAGGGCATTTGTCCGGTCAAAATCCATTCTCCCAAATCTGTACTGTCGCGCAATTTGGGCCATGTCGATCCTTGTTCGAAAGCTTCGTGGCGGTCGTTTCGATTGACTGACGAAAAAACTGATCTTTCTAGAAATAAAAAACGATATTTTGTTGAATTTGATCGAAACTCGCACAAAAACGAATTGTTTTCATTCTACATCGATTTCTGGAACAGTTTTTTCTGTTTGACATGACTGACTTTTGATTAAACTATGCAGTGTGTCCAGTGCCAGACAAACTTGGATGAAAACTTTTCCCCAAAATGCTTAGAAATGTAAACTGCAAAAAAAGTTATTGTTAAACAGAATGTGACGAATCTACTCCTTTGTCATGTCTTAGTTTCATTGTGAAAACCAAGGCCAAAGGTCTTCCACCAACAAAAATATGATAGGATCTTACATCTGTTGGCATAGATGGAAGCGACGAACCAAAACCACTATTGGCCGAATAATTTTGGAGTCATTTTACACTACACATTCGTATGTAATAAATTAGTGTGCGGTCTGAATAGTTTCTGAATAAGACAGCGCGCGATCTAGGTATCATATGATCCTACAAGATGCGGATACCGTCTGGTCTCATATAATCTAGATGTGGTCTGAACATGACCTTGTGTCGATCATATCCTAGGTTTATTTTATGATCTTGCATTCATCTTGCATAAGGTATCTGAATAATGTACATTGTAGGTCTTGAGCTTTATCTCTGTCGCCTACCTACTTAAGACCATCCTCGGATCAAACAACAGATTTTACTACTGATATTGACGTCAACCTAGGCGGTCTATTGCAGTTTGGCGCCGCTATTTCGGCGCCGGTCATTTCGGCGTCAGCCATTTCGACGTCAGCCATTTCGGCGCCTAATGTTATATTAGTCCATATGGAAAAATGACGTAATAAAAAATCAGCTTTATTTCTCCGGTAACATACCGAGGTTTTAGTAGTTGTCTAAAAGAGTATATAAAGAAAGAATAAAATGCACAAACAAGAGAAAGAAAAAACAGAGGCAGGAAAAAAGTTGCAAAAATAAAAAATGGTTGCTTTTTTCCCTGAAAATATCTTAAGTGATACAGAAAGTATACGCAGAAAGTGCAACAAATTAAAAAAACCAATTATAGTATTTTTTCTTGAAATGCTTCGAAATATTGAGTGGAAAGCAAGTGCTATTTCAGACTTTTAAGATTTTCAGCTAAACCGTATGTTACATAGCGCCGAAAAGCTGTGAGCATACTCAACTAAGCTTGTGCTATTTTTTAAACAAAAATTTCATAGTCAAAACTTTGTGTGAACGATTTCAACGACAGTGCTAATTTTTCAAATTTTCACCTTACAAGCATTTTATAAAGAACAGTCTATACGTAGAAAAGCTTTTTTCCCATACAGAAAAAATCAGGCAAAAAAATTATGCAAATGGATTCATTTCTAACTTTTTGCTGACGTTTCCCGACAGCAAAAGTACAAAGAAAAATAAAAGATGAAAAAAGAAAGAAAGTTAAGAAAGCGGAAGAAAAAATTAAACAAAAGAAAAAAGTTTGGCGCCGGAACGGCTGTCGCCAAAATGACCGGCGCCGAAATCGCCGGCGTCGAACTGGCTGGCGCCGGATTGACAGTGTCGAAGTATCGACGCCGAAATAGCGGCGCCGACAGGTCCCTTTCCGCAACCTGAGTATCTATAGTGTGCTTGAGGTCGTATATTAACGATTGTTTAGCATTATCATGCAGATTTTAGAGTAAAAAACTATTGGAAAAGCTGACCATACTACGTTTGTCTTGAAATGCTCCTAAATTGTAAAACTGGAAATATTATTTTATACTATTATGACATTGTCGAATAGGACTAAAGATTTGTGAATGTACTCAACTGATGTTTAACAATTTTTAGAGTAAAATAGTCTTTATGGTGTAGGGCTTTGTGTAAATGATATTGACGACAGTCCTGATTTTTATCTTTCTTCAATTTAAAATTTCATAAAAATAGACTATATTGCAACTCCACTCGATTCAAGTATTCAAGTTCTCAGTAGTTTTTACCCACGTGAAGCAATGAAAATTGTTGTCTGTGCGACAATAATGAAAATTTCGATAGGAATCCTGCAGTTCATCAATGATTGGAAAGGTTTTTGCCCGCCTCAATCTTGAAACATACTTGATTCTTGGAGAGGAAACTATTATAATAGCTGAGTAACCCTTGATTTCTTACCCAACATTACAATAACCTTTTTCTCTAACTCCCTACAACCCAAAAAACAAGCAAAGTGATTCTCCACGTTCTGTATGCAAATATAAAAGTGAAAAATTATTTGTTGTTGTCACATTTAGAGAGACTTTCTATAGTTCACTTTATTCAAAATATGCCTCGGTGAGATGTTTCTGCTAATAGAAAATCTGCAAAAATAAAACATAATGTCAATAATAAAAAAATCTGCATAAAAAATGTGCAATTAAAAACATTAAAAAATTAAGAAATAAATAAAATAAAACACTAAAAATATAAATATTTTTTTCACAAATTGACTGTAGCAACATGCGAAAATTTCCAATTTGTGTTACATGATGACATTATTGGTTTTTTTTCCCTCATTTCTTATTTGCGGATTGCGTCTTGCACCACCGAAACTCATAAGTAAATTTACTATAGTGCACAATCCTTCATATGTAAACATGTGCTATACGATTTCATTTATTGTATCTTTTGATTTTCTGAAAATAAAAAAGTATTCATCACTATTGAAGAAATTCTGACTATAAGACACACATTGTAGAATACAGAATCTAGCACGGCTAGACCTTGTTCTACTTTGCGACGAGAATGTTATACTCAAAATTTTAGGGCAGAGCAATGCTATGTCCATTGAGAAGCAGCATTGCTACAATAACTATTTGTCAATAACGTAACTCAAGATCAGAAAAATATTTTGAAAAAATACGCCTCTACAACTGTTATTTTTAGTTTTTATTTTTATAATCTTGTTTGAAATTTATAGACAGGAAGTGCACGCTGCACAGTACATCATTTCTTCAAATGTCAATTGCTTATTAAAAGCAAGAGCCGAACCTTAGGAATGGTTGTGGAAGTTGCAACAACATCTTGGAATCAAGATTCAAAATGGAAACAATTACAATTTACCCTCATTCTTTGTATATCAGCCTACTGTATCGAGCGCAGTTTGCATATAGCCTTGAGATCACGATGTTACAGGTAGAGTTTTACGTAATTTCCCAAGTTTAAGCGAATCGTAGTCCAGTGTAAGCAAGAAAATTATCAGTGAAACACATTCCTCAAAATATTCACCATAATATACATGAATTCAGAGTGTAAATCTTTTAACCGGCTGACCTTCATTGACCCTGATTGAGTAGTTAACATTTCATCTTACATTTAGTAAAATAACGTGAATATAAGATGCAATAAGAATACCTCTCACATTGAAATTCCGATAGCTTGCTCGTAATTACACTGTCAAGTTGTTGCTTAGTCTGCAATCAGTACTTTTTTCCTCATTCATTATATTTGTGAGTTGTGGTTCGTCGAGCGAATATGTTGCATCAAACATTTCAATAAGATTTGCCTATTAACATAACCTAATTTTCAGCTACCCATGCAAATCGCTGAAAAATTCACTTTCTGTAAGTCGCTGTATGAAAGGATAACATGAGAATTCTAATAGCCTGAAGTACAGAACCTCTAAATTAGTGTACGTCTGGAAGGATAAATCTAGCCACAAGCTCTACCTGCATTTCAGGCACCGTACGCAAACGGCTGGATTAGATTAGCCTGCCCTTCAATGACCACTCTTACTTCCTAAGAAATGTTGCGGCTTCATGCCGCCACCGTAGAAGCACCCTTTACAAAATTTCGTCAACAAAATGACTAGCCTTTCTCCGCATCGTTGATATTTGGCCACATCAGCGTCGGTGGGCGCCGCGTCGTCGTTGGCTGTCGCTGCAGGACAATCGCACAGTAGTACGGCGAAGAGAACAACATTAATTAGGAATTTGCTGAGTATTATCATCGAGCTGCCAGAATTTAGTCGGATAGGTAGGGTATTGAAATACTGCTACAACTGATATACACTTCGTGAATTTTCTTTTTTCTGCTAATCCAGTATTGTTGCTGAAAAAAAATTCACTCGTGAGCAGTATGAGCCTTGTAAAGATACGAGCTTTTTATGAAGAATAGACTGAGAATCTCCAACACTGGCATTGTGGGTTTTTGCTGTTCATTTGAGCCATCCTTGATAGAAGACGATGTCAAGGAAAGCAATAGATGCACTCGTATAAGCTATCATGCAGCTGGTAACTGACAATAGGAAATGTGAGCGTATGAACTTCCACCGCTGTTTTCAGCCACCACCGTGGCTGACGAAGTAAACTTCACAGACGAGCAACCGAGACGTCGTGAGTTTTTTGCATCAAGGAGAAATATTCTCAGTGAGCAGTATGATCATTACGGAAACCGCGCCGATCAAGCCGGCGTGAACAATCGATGATATTCTGATAATCGCTGAGTATATTTATAGAACTTTATGACGTGCTTCAGAAAAAATTATAATGCATCTTCAAAAATGAGGTCACATTCAAAATGCGTGCTCCTACACATCACTGAGAATGAGAAAAATTTCTTTCGCCGCCGATTAATATACAAAATGTGTGGGTTATGAATTGTTAGGAAGACATTGACAAAACAGTGTTCGTGTGTTTGTATATATATAATTAATACTGCACACCTGTTAAGCCAGGAACTATTTTACACGAAAAAACTTGTCAAACATTGTTTCCAAGGAAAATCGGAAATGAGCTATTACGAGGAGGAAAAATGTAGGAGATAAAGTTCCCAAATTCATAGTTATCAGATGACGCAAGAAAAAAGGTGAAGTCTGGGATACTGTACATCAGCGTGGTACGTACTGTCTCGACACGATAGGCGGATAGTAATTTCACTAATTCAGCTTTTAATTTTAGGAGTATATATTGGATAAAGGCGTTGTACGATATTACGGGCAAAAAAGGTCAAACAAGGGTAATTTGAGACAATTAAAGTCATATCATTACGTTATATCTACAATTGGGTGATTACTTGAGCAATAAGACAGTACATCGAGCTGAATATGTAAATAACATCAACGCTCGGAACACAGATTTTCTGAACTATATATGTTGTTTTGATATCTGAACAGTTCTGGAGTTGCAGAATTGGTGAAGTTTTTGCATTTCGTTGCAGTGAGTTCATTTCCATAGTTTAAGGGGGATTTATCGACTCTATCGCACGATTTTCGTGTAAATGTAATAAATAAACATAAAATTTCATATGACTCTATTTCAAAATTTCTTTCAAGTTTGGGCACAGAATTTTAGGAAAAAATAATTACAACATAACAGGAAGACAGCATTTGAATATACAACGTATTAAACCGAATCTCGCAGCATTGTAATTTTCGTGATCTCATTAACTTCATCCCTATGCTGTCACAAGCAAAAAGTCTAAAAAATCATACCGTAAGGTCACTTCGACTCGCAGCATTTTGAATTTTTTTAAAACTTCTATTCTTATTTTTCATCCTGAAACGGTGATTGTTATTGATAATTAGCGTGAAAAAGTGAATATTCATGCTCAGCAGGAACTATAGTTGTCAACAGTTTCACGTAGAATCAAGTTACACGAGTAAATGAAACGCAATAACGCTATACAAACAGGATAGTTAAAATCTAGAATCGCTAAAAAGCAGCATAATTAGACAATTATGCTCAAAACGTGGCATAAATCCAGGTCTAAATTTGTCAAAAGGAAAAAAGGAAAAAAATGTAGTACTTAGGAAGAGTATATGTGATCTTAATTTTTCTATTTCGTGCTTTTAGACTATTTTTCAGCTCCTGTTATGATGTACGATATGAATTTTGAATTTTTACTCATTTTCTCTGACGTACAATTCAACAGTATGCGATTTTGACGAATTTTTGACCATTTTGCCGTGAAAACAGCAAAAGCTGGTCGAAAAATGATTTTGTTGGTGCTAAGTGAGGTGTTTGCCTGCAAAGACATTTACTATAAGTATGGAATAGATTTTCGCCAAAAACCAGTATATTTGATTGAGAAATTAAAACATGCTGCGTGAAATTCAGTGATTTTATTATCGAAAGTGAACATCTTATGGCTTGCATTAAATTCAAGTAATTCATAAGTTATTTGATTTCATTTGAGGGGAATATTCAATAGAACCTCTCTGTATAGAAAAAATTAGTCAGATATTAGCATTATGCATAGGGAATTTTGTTGTGCTTACTTTTTAAACATTTATTTTGAATTATTATCAACCATAGGAATGAAAACTTCAACATGTTCAAAGAATCTGGAGCTATAACAAAAAGCCCTGAAAGAATGAAAATTTTCACAGTTTCCATGAATGACAAGAAGTATGAAAAGACTGAAAATTTTCTCCGTTTCCATGAACCTGAAGCTTTGACAAAAATATGGAAAGAATGAGAATTTTGACTGTTTTCATGAAGAGATGATGAAAAGGATGAAAAGAGTGAAACTTTTATACTTTGACGTTAGTTCGATAGTAAAAAATGAAAAATACGAACAGAATTAAAGCTCCAATCCTCCATAGATTTCAAACTGGGACCGATTGCAATATCGCCATAGTTAAACTCGATTTTGGTTTCAACTCGAGCGTCGAACGTCAGGCTTAGCAATTGCAATGCTTTTTATACATGTCCAAAAAAGATTTTCTTCATTGTTTCTTTCTGAAAAGATTGTTACAGTAGGACTTCTAAACTTTCTATATGACTTCCAATGTGGACGAGCGAGACCACAACTGCTAGTCAAATTTCTCTCTTGCATGACAAAAAACAAAATAAAAAACAAAAAACGAAAAACGAAAACGAAACGCCCTCCAGATTTTTATTGCTAGTTAAAACCGACATCGAGTTTAGCTAAACTTGAAGTTTGGAAGTTAAAACCGACCCCGAGTTAAACTTGATCTTTAGATATTGCAACAGGCTCCTGAAAAATAAAGTTTATACGATTGTGAAAATAATGGGAAATTTTCGATTCTATTCGGAAGACATTTTGCAATCGAAAGCTTTTTGAATTATGTAACACAAATGACAAATAATGAAATCTGTGAATAAGAATTTATAAAGTGAAATATAATGTAAAAGTAAAAATTAGACAGTGACTGCAGTAGAATAAAACACTTTCAATGACTGAGAAGGCGTGCTTTTGGCAGCAGTTAGCCAACTTTTAGTTCGATGAGTCTGTAAACTAAACTTCAAATGAACTCTCAGAAAACTGTGACTGACTTTCCGAGAGAAAGATTAAATAGTAGTGAGAAACTGCATTCATTTTGAAATGATCGATGCAGCGTGGTCGCAGCCAAACTTTTATTCAAAATTATGGCAGACATTGGTTTTAATTAATAAAATTTTGTTAATAAAACAGGATCCTTGATGATCACGCTTTTAAATTATTTTAGGATTATCGAAATTGATTTCCTGATCTATAGTAAGGCTGTGTTTGCCGAAACTCCGCCCGCTGCATCGATTATTTCAAAATAAGTGGAGAGCAGTGCACACGTTTATTCACGCACATAGCATACCACAAAATTCCATGGCGTTGTTTCTAGCGTTCTTTGGGTGGTTTTTTCTGAATTCATGATATCTTTGCCCAGATCAGTTAGAATATTGTTGCGTTGATTATAGACTATAGTTTCATCTTACTGCAGTTTTTCTATTTCATTTAAGAACTAGCCAAACATTCTACTCAAGTTTACCAGACAGTGATTTTTGAATGAGTTGGGTGCACGAGCGGCGCTACATCGTGCATGAGTTCTACACAGTGCGTTAGCGCTACGCAGTTCACAAGCGCTACTATGAAGCATCATAGAAAGGCATTAAACTCTGTAGAGGTCTGCTTAAATGTTTATAAATTAAAGGTTCTTCCACTGTTGATAGGGTAAAACTCAGGCATATGATAATGAACAATGGCCCACGGTCAGCGAAATTTGTGTTGAGCAGGCATGAATGCGCAATAAGGCGGCCATTCTGTCAAAAAATTAAATGCGGTGTGCCTTGTGTTTTTACTGATAAGGTGTTTTCCTACAAAACATAATTGCGTTTTGTACGTGTATAAGTATAACGTAGATTCTGTCAGATTAAAGGTCAGCCTGCTTACACCCTGTGCGATTAAAAACAAGAATCGAATCGACAAGCACCACCAATAATTGATGCATGGAAATGATTACACCATGGTAACCCATGTTTAGTATATTAAATGAGCATCAAAAATAATTGCAAGCCTTTATTTTCAATGCCAAATATTTTAGTCTCTTAAACCATTTTCAAATGGGATCAATGTGGGGAATACTTTTTAAAGCGACATAATGTACTGTGGAGTAGTGATTTGAATTTATTCTTATTAGATTATAGCGCTACTGACTAAGGCATCGATCGCTCTTACACTGAGCAACTCTTCCGTACATAAACCTTTTTATTCATATTTGTCCAGCATGAGAAGTCCACTGCATGACATGATACAATGAATTTATTATTTGGCCATCAACAGGAAGAGGCTGTGAAAATTTCATTCTTTTCCTGTAAATAAGAAAACATGAAAAACTGGGAAGATTTAATTATGAACATTCGAGAGAATTTCATACAGTAAACAAAATTTTTTGAAACGCACGGCCTGTCCTCGTCAGAATGTCTATAAATAATTATAGCTTTGAAACTGACATTCATTTTTACTGCACCTGAGTGAAAAATCTGAGCACCTTACATCAAGAGAAGTAAGAAAATTTCCATATTTTCTTTTTATTGGAGTCATCTCAATTCTCAGAGATCACGTTTGACAATTGAACAACTGTCGGTTGAGGTAATATGTGAACTTTAACACATTCCTTACTGATGGGAAACATACAAATTTGCACACTTTCTTACCGATCAAAATCACAAAAATTTTCGCTGGGAACTATGAAAATTCTCACACTTTATAACTAATGCGTACAAAGCTTGACGGTTGTTTTCTCCTTAAATAAGCTACATAAGAGAATGAATAAAGCAGTCAAACGAAAGAGTGAAAATATTTCATTCTTCTCATAAAGTAGGATCAAAAACAACATCTGTGCCCTGGAAAATCTTATCCGATACGAATTCAAGACTAAATTATTTAAATTTTTATGAGAAATGGGACACAAAGCTTTAAAACAAGTTTTGCACCCTTATTTTCTGAAAACTTGGCTAGTGAGCTCCGTTCTATCCCACTTTGGCGTCCATCGCAACATGGCGTCCGTCCTAACTTGGCGTCCAATGCTACATTAAAGACTAAATGTAGAAATCTCAACTTGACGTCCGTCTCAAGTCGGCGTCCGGTGTTCAAGGCAAAGAATCTTCACTTGGCGTCTGTCCTAATTTGGCGTCCAATGCATTATGTAAAATCAAAGTTCCTACATTTTTTCATCTTTTTGATGTTCGAATTTCCTTTAATTGGTCTTTGTTTTTAATTTTATTACGTATTACCTGTCTTTTTCTCCTCTGAGACCCTTTATTTAGGTATCCCTATCTATAATTTGCGTATTAACTACGAACATTCAAAATATTTTACTTCTACGCCATTGGTTACCACTTTTTTTTGCCTTTTCTTAAACAAATAAAAATGATCGGGTTGACTCTGCATTCACACACAAGTAGGGTCATTTGACCTTGCATGGACAAGATAGATCGCCTTTCCAAAATCACCTACGTTTTACAGAACAGCACAATGGGCAAGCTTCACTTAAAATCTCAAATTCAAATAGGCATTTTTACGTTAAGTCTGCTAGATTTGGAGAACGTATAGTCTGTTTTTCATAAAATGCTTCCAAATAGTGAATCTGGAAAGCAAGTTCTATTTTATATTTTCAGCATTTTCTGCAAAGCCGTACGTCATATGGAAGTGAAATTTTGTGGCGACACTCAGCTAACACTTAAAATTTTTTTGAGTGAAAAAATGTACAGTAGAACCTTCATGTACAGGATTTTCAAGTCACCTAATATTTGTGTCAATTTTCATTTTAGTAGCATTTTATAAAAAACAGACTATAGATAATTTATTCAGTTTTTGACATTCTAGGAACGTACGAGTTTGCGTGCAAAAATGAAATGTCTCTTTGTGAAACTATGTGCTATCTTCATTGTAAAGGTTTTTCTATGAGTAAGATGTACGTATATTGAAAACTCCTAAACTGTAATGATTGTATTACTCGAAAATGCTTACTTTTCAATGGTCAATAAAAGTGAATTTGATCAAGCATATGGGCCAATTTTGATCCAAATTATATAATGAGCTAGGTTAAGACGGACACCAAGTTAGAAGCCAGCTTGGACGGACGCCAAGTTCAGGCGGACCCCAAGTTAGGACGGAAGCCAAGCTATGATGGACGCCAAGTTCGGTCACAATCAGTGAGCTTAATTTTAAGGGCTTCTCGCTGTAAATGCCTAAATTTTCAAACCTTACGAATCAACGAGCATTTCTTCGGCACCTTAAAGACTGACTCATATGAAAATCGTGCACTACTTTCGAAAATACAACAAGTCTGATTAAAATCGCTTATTTGGGATACAACCAGAAAAAAGCCTCAAAAAATTGGGGAAAATCAGATAATACGAAGCAGCAATCTTTTCTCGCAAAAATTTTGTCAATAAATCTCAATATTCGAAGGATTCTGGATTTTAACGATTCCGTTTGGGCGTAATTCAATGCAAAAACAAAGGTAAATGACTATATCTACGGATTCCTTCCTGAGTGATGTATATATAATTATAATATATATTCCTTTTAAAATGCTTGTAACTTATAAAATGACAAAAATTAGCACCGTTGTCAAAATTGTTTGCGGGTTTTCACTATAAATTCTTTATTCAGAGAATCTTTAAAGTTATCCCAGTTCTATACGGCATAGGGTTAAGTAGGAAATCGTAAAAATGTGAAATTATACTTGCTTTTCAATCTTATTATCAAAAACCACTTCAAAAAAAACATATTTTTGTTATATAAAAATCTGTGTAGTCCATTCCAATAATGATCTCAAAAATAAAATCGGAAAGCAAGTTTGTATTTTTCCATATTTTTTATTTATTTTCTGCTGGACCACACGTCGTCAAATTTACGAGCCAACTCAACTAGCGATAACAAATGCTAGCGAGAAAAATTTACACTGATAGCTTCCTGAAAACAATTTCGGAGATAGTATTCTTTTTTTCTGCCTTTTTATTTACACGCATTTTGTTAAAAACGGACTATAGACACAGAAGACATGATTGTCATACCAAATATACAATGATTTGCAAACATATATCTGTTTTAGTCAAAAAGGAAAACTATACACTCATGTGAAGAGTAATGTCTTCTTTCTGCTTTGTGATCTTACATGTATAACTTTATTTCAAAATACGGTTAACCTCGGAAACATCCAACATTACCGCCAGCTACACTTCTCTCCCAGTAAGAGAATAGAGAGTCAGAAAAAAGGTTCTTGATGCATTTTGATCTGCTTTCCGTGCCCAGCCATGACATCTACAGTCTGCTTCGGACAGACAAACAGACAATAGTGAGGTGGCACAATCACTTCGTAAGGTAACCGAATCAAGGGATACCCATTTAGCTCAGAGGTTCAAAGGGCACAGTTCTAGACTAGTGTTATGGTCATGAATCGTTAAAAAGTTGAGTAGATAAACAATACTATAACGCTTGTAAATTGAATAATGACAAAAGTGTGGTCGAAACCGTTGACATGAAGTTCTTCCTGTAGAATTAAAAAAATGTCAACTTGATTACGCTCCAAATTTTTAGTCCCATATGACATTGTTTAGCACTGAAAATTGTAAAAATATCAAACACCGCTTGGTTAGCACCTTCGTCGTCTGCATTGTTTCGTGATCATAGATTCATCATTGGTTGATTGCATAGAACTTGATCAATCACTGGACGTGCACACGGTTGCACCTAACATCTCCAAACCTTTATATTACTTCAAAAATTCAGATTTATGTCGATACTAATGATAATAATATCCACTCTAAAAAACTATCCCAAGAGATGACCTCTATAACTGCGTTCAGAAGAATATTGTTGAAAAAAAATAAATAACTTTCTCAACAACCGAACGGGCTCAATATTTTTCCACTTTCTATTGGTCGGAGCTTGAATAAAATAATGTTCACTTTAATAGAAAACAACTAGTAAAACGTTACTTGAATTAGCTTTTATTTCACTTAAAGGTCACCAAATCTATAATGAACTAGCCCTCAGACAGTGCTATTAACGTTGCACTTTGATTATTTTCCAAAGAAAGGTCAACATGGGTTGAAGATGAATTTTTCTAAATTGATACGTTATTTAGGTGTTGAAATCGATAATTAATGTTTTATTATTAGTCCCGCAAGGATGATAAATCATTATTAGTACTCGCGGAAAGAACAAAGTGGAATAAACGCGAAAAACATTAGGAGATAACCATGTTTTTATGATCAATGAAAATTCGGTATTAGTCATGTGCTTGAGACTTAGTTTTCAATATAATCTTTTTCGTCTCCGAAAACCTCAATAGTCACGTGGTTCAAACAAGACGTGTTAGATCTAATTTAATAATGGGAACATACATCCATGAAATTTCAATACAGTTTGAATTACTGATTCTGACAAAGGAGTCAAAATGAAACTTCAAAGAACACTACAATTGGCATGTGGTGCCTATCGAACAAAGCAAATTCTGTGGGATTGGCTTTAATTTAAAGTGGTTTCCGCCACTTTTCTGTAAGCTTAGCTTGCGTAAATAGGCTGAAATTTGCTTGAAAAAATACCCTCGAAGTTTATCTTGATTCTTCTGCCCTACTATAGCTATATTGATATAGCGTTTCACGTCACATTCGTCACAAAATCTTGCATCGAACCAGAATTATTTCAAACTAAAATAAATGAACAAGGTGAAAATCGATGTTCTGAACAAGCGCTCAAAATGAACGTTTTTACAACAGCTTAAAAAACATATACGTCAAAAATAGCACTGAAAGTTACTATCCCATAAAAGTAAAATTTTCATTTGCATCCATGCGCTGGAGCAGGAAGTCATCAGAAAAAGTTTTTCTCCATATTAAACCAAACTCATTAAGTTGGTCTGAGTTTCTCACTTCGTAAGTTCAATTTCTTCAATTCAATAACTGCAGCGCAGTCACAAACGATCAAGGTAAAAATTACACATGTGTTCAGAAATGGTGTCCACACGACATTATTAAACTTGTGTTACTTCAATGGAAACTCGATAAAAGAATTTATTCGTGAATTTTGCATGATGAACATACCTCATGATAGACTAAACATCCGAAGAGGCAGTGTATGAAATTACTGAAAGAAAGGAATATACTCATCTGCACGTTCATCGAATTGACGTGGAAAATTAAAGTCGACCTGGCAGATCTGACAGAGGTGCGTGCAGTTCTTCATAGCGCGATGCATGCGCTCTTTGATTATTTATTCATATTTTGGCATAAAATAACTCGGGCCGACCGCGAAATTAATCTGCATAACTTATCCAAATGGTAACGTAGCAGTTTTTTGAATCAGGAATTGAAAGAATCTTATCTGTGTAAAAATCTCAACTGTTTAGGCAGACAGACAAGAAAATTTCGTGCGATGGGAACCTGCGTGTTGTCGTTTTTGGGAACTTACTAAAACATATCAAAGTTAGCTGATGAAGAATTGTTGATCAATGTTTCCAAAATTTCAGAATAAACATATTATGGTACTCCAACGATGACGAAAACCATTCGTTTCGTGACAAATAATGAATTAAATCAGATAATCCTAAAACTTTTCATTAGACCCTAATTTTAATTAACTTTCAGGTCAGGCAAGCATCTTTGATTTTGTAAGACGGTAGAATTGAAACAATTTCGTGACTTCGAATACTATGAAATCTGCCTTCAGGCTTCTGCAGAAAAACTCACTAACAGTAGAGGCGGTACGTCTCAGCATTAATTTTTCTTTTTATCGAATTCTTCCGATATCTGACCGCACCTTTACTTTGGAATCTATGTCAGGTGCTATTTTTATGTTAATGCAATACAAAATGAACTATTTCTTGGAGTAATGAAACTCTAAGGAAATCGAAAAGCTAAACAGCTTGACCGTCTGAGTAAACTCTTCATGTGATTAAAATGTTTTGGAGACCATACACGTACAGCAGACAAAATCGGTGTCATCGCAGTAGGTCGACCATTCCAGTAAGTCGAAAATCCCTATGGATCGAACACTCCTGTACGTCGACCAATGATATAGGCATAATCTTTTAGACATATAAATTTTCAGTAGAAATGACTGTCCCAGTAAGTCGAGCGTCCCAGAAAATCGACTGTTTCACCAATTCAACTACACTGATGAAATCGACACTTCCACGACAGTTTAATGATCCAAATTTACGAGATCAGGGGTCGGTTTCATCAAAGAGACTTAAGCTCCAGCTGAGCTACGGCTTAAGCTGGAGCTTTGCTAAATTGTAGTGCATGCAGTTGACCTACTGGGATGGTTCACTTACTGGGCGACCTAGTGACACAATCACAAAATCTGTTTGGTGTGGGGAGTGGGTGGACTTTTTCTACTATACCATGGCAAGTTATGCACAGGTAAAAATGGTTTCATGTAGCAGGAATTATTCATGTTTCACTTAGTCGGGATTTTCAAATATCACGGCTGCTCAAAGTCGAAAACATTGGACAACTTTCGAGGCGTTTGGATTCTGACTTTTATGCACCGGGCCACTGTTTATTTTAGCCATATCACTAATATATTTTACGAAAAACCTTGGAACCCGACAATAATAGAGAGTGCTCAAAATTTCACGACTCAGAGTTTCCATGCACTTTCAGACATTCTTCTCTTCTCCAGAAAAATAATCACTGAAGTACATCAAATGCGTTGTTTATAAACTTACATTTAATGGCATCATTTGCGTCAAAGTTGATAGAAAATTGACTACCCAGTGCTTCGTGTTTATCATCATCATCATAATTTTGGATTTATTTGTTTGGATAGCGATGGTACTGTAATATCTTATGAGCATATACATTATGAAACCATTGAGGAAAAAATGATAAATCAAGAATCAATCATTTTAAATAGTGTGATGGAAAACCCACAAAGAGGCAAACTCGCTAGACGTTTTTAATCCATTCGAGGTGAAGTCCCCTTCACCATTTTCAGCCAATACCGCAGCGTTTCACAGCAGAAATCAATAATATTCTTTATTCAACAAATGCTAAAATTCAACCGTAGACACTTTAATTCCTTTTAATTTGATAGTCTTATAAGTATTGCGATCTGCAATAGAGTTGTGTTGTTGAATATAAAGTATTCACTCGAGTTATTTTCGCCTGACGAACTTGTGCATATTTTACTGCAGAAATGTAGGCAGTGTTACCATATATTCTTTCATTAGCATCAAGCATGTGCATATTTAACAGACAAACTCTAAGTAACTGTTTGTTCATTATACTGTTTGCTGACTGGGTGCTGGAACAAAACGTAGATGAATTTTATTACTGAGTTTTCACTATAAAAGGTTCTGTAGCCTACCAATCAATAATCTCAGAAAACTTCAATGATCGACTTTATCCATGAAAAGCCTTCTCTAGTTACGTGACAACCGTAAATTTTCGGACTTAACGGATCGAATTGTTTCATGTGCAGAAGTCAAAATTGCAGCTGCCTGACATGGGACATCATCAAAAGATTCCATCTTAACATCGAACAAGGCAATCCAGTCTACTACACCATTGAACCTGAGCTTATCAGTATGAAGAGTTTTTATCACTTCCTCATTATCCCATATAACAGTCATCTTGGTGTCTTCAAAAACAGATGACACATATCACCGTCCAGTTTTCACAATTCTGACACTTTTACAGACTGTCCTATGAGTGAAATATGATATCTTTGAAAGAGCTTTCCACATTATCAAAAGACTAAAGACGTACGAGACAACCTACATTTTTTATACAAATTACTTATTTTCTGCTTTAACCGATGACATTTGTTCGGCTGAGTTCAGGAACTGTTCTTCTACAAAAATGAATAGATGTCGTCGAGATCTGTCCAAATACGGCATTTGAACTAATGAATTTTTGGAAGTGGAAGGAATCAATGTTTAGCATGACCCCCATTAAAATACTAATTACCCATCAACGCAAAATTCTGAAATTCAAAGGAAAAGATAAACCTCAGTTTGTATGTATAGCGTGAAGGAAAATGTTTTGGAAGCCACCCAGTTTGCTCCACGAATAAAATCTTATTTGATGCTCTGCCCGGAGTCATATGTCTCATTTCCGTTTACTTTGGAAGTGATGATGTCAAATATAGTGATAAGCAACAGGAAAGTAAGCCGGTATCCAACTTGACAATTTGTCAAGCGCTTGGCTAACCATCATTTATCGCCGACCATTTATACAAGATGAAGAATAGGCAATTAAGGATTAAGAAGCGGAATCGTGTGACAAACACAAAAATGTGAGATCCAGTGTGAACAAACCTCAAAATGAGGCAACATCATCTTGAAGAAACGCGTAATAATTATCATTTGATATGTCTAAACCTAATTATCATCATCTTCGGCCAAGGGTTTTTGCACGCCCATCCCTTCCCTCACTAATTCATTGCCGATAATTTGCTAATTTTTTGCACTCCTATGAACGAAAATAGAGACGTGCGCCATTTCCCAGGAATTTGGCTCATGTACGCCTGCTCATTAATTTTTTTCGGATAAAATAAAGAGCAGTGCTGCAAAAAAGATCCATTTGCAACATATCTGAGAGATAATTTTGATTCCTAAGCGAGAAAGTGTGAGAAAAAGCTTGGCAAGATGACCCGGCATCTGTGGGGAATATGAACGATGTGAAAAATAGCAACGTTTTTTTTGTTTTATTGAGGTATCAGATCTTTTTGCTGGTGTGATACTTGAAAGACTCTTCATTTTCTCTAGTTCAACTGATGCGGTAGTTATTACACGATACCATCAGTACGCACAATAAACTAAGTCTATTTGTCTAAAGTTAATTCCAACTGATAAAACCGGAAAGCAATATTGACTGAAAATTTTATAAAACCACCAAATTAATCCTTAGAAATTCTTTGAGTAACCGATTACATAATAGGAGCCTCGTGTCTCGTTTTACAAGCACTCATAAAAAAAGAAACTGTTAAGTTACGCGTTCGGATCTATGTAAAAGTAACGCATGGACTTTTCGGATGCATGTGCGCTTGAATTTGTGGAAATGATTACAGTCTCTTACACTAAACTTTAGGCTGACTAGCAATCAAACATACACAACCGTCCCTTTCATATAATGCGTGGTTCAGCAGAAATGGTGATTGTTTATATTCATCACATGAAATAATGCTCTGATTTGAATTGAATGTCAGATTCAACATTTATTGAAAATCCTACAGTTTCAAAATCTATTAAGGAGATCTCAGTTCAATACAATTTGACAACAGTCATTCAATTCTATGCCCAGGTTGATGCTAAAAAACTTGCAGTTATATAGTTAGCCAAAATACAATAGTATGTTCTGGTCCTGATGTTATCGTTAAAAATTTTGCAACAAATGGTTGCAATATCTTCTGATTACTATTACTATAATCTATTTATTTCGAAACGGTATATACAGCGAAGCTTTGAAAGTAAGTTCAATTCTGAAAAAATAATAAGATCATCACTATAATTAATGCTCGTTTATCAACAATAAACAGGGAGAATTTCTCCAACTCCAATAACCTGATTAAATGAATATAGACGTCGGAAATAGTTCCATCTAAATCGAAAATGGATAAGCAAGGTGTTTCTCTGATTTTTGCACTCGTATGTAGAAAAATCAACATTTTTTACAGTATAAAGTTGTTCACTCCGTAACAGTTGACTGTCAAATTGAACCTACTTTTTCTTGTTGCCGTATATACCATTTCGAAGTTGATAGACTATAAACACTAATTTGCTGCTTTTTACTGTCATTTGAAAATCAAACACTCAACTAGAATACGCAGATAATCTGATTTTGAAAGATTTATATCTTTTTTCAGAGAGAAAGTCAACTAAATCACTAGCTACTCAAAGATACTGACCGTCAAATTTGTCAAATATAGTCAAAGCATCTATGACTTAGGCCCGAATGACGAAAGGAAGTGCAGGTCAGAGCCCTCCGATTTGTGTCAAGACTTGGCTCAGAATTTAGCCCCATATTAACTCAAACTTTAGCTCCCCATATGCCCAACAATTTAGCCCGGAATTTTTTCGATTTATCCCGCCATTTGGCCAAGCAATAGCCCACACCCCTTTCGATTAATCCCGCCATTTAGCCCAGCAATAGCCCACTGTTTAGCCCGAGCATTGCCCCATCACCGTGTGACGAAAAGTGGAACAGGGCAGAGTCAGCTAATCCAGCAAAATCTGTGTGCACATGCTGAATTAAAGTGTTTTTCACAGTTTCAACAGAATTTACATAGTATGAACAGTGTTATTGTGGTGGGTAGTATATCAAGTGGAAGGAACATTTTTCTTGTTTAATATATTGCCCAACTTTTGAGTACTTTGAAGAATTAACATTTATTGGCTGCGAAGCATTTCTGCAGTAAGATGTCGATAATTATCGTCGTATGTGATTCAAATAAAAAAAAAATATATATATATTCAAAATATTCAAAATAAGATATTCAAAATCCAAAATCGAAACCAACAAACAAATGTCTTCTGTAAATCATTGCAGCTCAGAAACTGTCGGCTCGATCTGTGAAATAATGACACAGGAAAATATAGCAGATTAACTTGGTGACGATCAGAACTCAAATACTCTAGCTTTTTTAGTTACAAGTTATGAACAGCTTTACTTGCATTGCCGGGTTCAGTGGATCATTTCGGTTAGTAGGGTGTGCTAGCCGATGAAAAACTATATCAATCATTTCGCGGAGACAGTTTTCCGAATCGATATCCTAATTTGAACTCTATATCATCGAACATTTGGAACGGAACTTTCCTATTTTCAGTTATAAGTCTAATTACTTGATCTCCCCTATTTTTTAATCACCACCTCGTCTAGAATATCTACGTATTCCAGTAAATCGATCATTTTGTTCTTGCAACAATATTTTTTGTATCTTAGCCCACCATCACTAGGGCTCTTTCCTGAGGTGTATCCCCATTCTCCGAATGTCTCTTTTCCTCGAAAGTCAAACCGGGGCTAAACTGGAAACGGCGAGCTATTCTTTGTTTAGCTCCGGTTTGTTCTGCATCTTGCAATTAGATTTAGCCTGCTATTTAGCGATAAATTTTTCTTCGCTTTCCGTCATTTGGCCCGAGATTTCCTTTGCATCATATAAGGCTTCCAATCATGTAGTCTACACATTAGGATGATGAAGATTAAGAAAATACTGTAACTGGAAGGAAAAACGAGAAAAAGGACAAATCATACTGCAAAAATGTGCAACGTTTCGTTTTTTCATTAGAAATGTCACTATTCAGCTGTTTACCCACGAGATAGCAACTCCAACACTGGTCTACTTCCTGTCATACCGAAAAAAGATTCTCCACAAAGTGGGCCACGTCATGGAGTAGCTACTCCATCTTTTGTCATTCGCGCCTAGATGAGTATTCCAGACGAGCGTCCAGGGTCATTATACTAAGTGAAATTAATATTATAGAAGTGGGAAAAGTTCTACCTGCCATCATATGAATCATTAATCTGCCTGAGGCGACATTCATACAGATGAGAGTTCAGGCAGACGACCACACGGTCATCCAACATCATTATCATCGTCCAGAATTAGCCATCCTCTACATTACCCAGTGCCGTTTAACTCTGTCCCTGTCACCGTCCAACATATCCGCCTGTGCCACCGCCCCATGTCGTGCTCGGATATCTATAAATTACTCTCTCATGGACGGCCAGTCACTATGGAAGTCTGCAACATTATCGTTTCGCGGTCGTGTGAGTTGAGGTTGGACCTACATCCACTGGACTACTTGGGTGCTCGGGCAGATTGGCATATGGTTGTAGGTCCAGCATTTTTATATCATATGCCAACAATCATGTTTACACCAAATAGTTTTAGGCGCGTATTCGCAAAGGCACTATCCTAGAGTAAATATGGCACATGCATACCACGAACAAGCTCATTGGTATTCCAAGATATAGGTGTGCGCAGGATTGAAAAATTTGTCCGCTCCCCGCTCGCATTACCTCAAACGAATCCCGCTCCCGTCCCGCTCCCGCCACTGGTCTGGTCTTCTTCTCTCTCGATTCGCGCGGGATAATTATCTATTCAGACTTTTCATATAACAAAGACCTTAAACATTTTTACATTACACGAATAAAGTATAATGACCAATTTTTAACATAAACACTTTGCAATTTAAAATTTTGTCAGATAAACAGGGTTGCCAGGCTTTGGTTTTTGCTTTTTGTTTTCTTGGTTCTCTAATCTCTAATAAACAAAAAAATCAAAAATGTCTTGGTTTTTGTTTTTTTTTAATTTTTGGTACGAAAAGTCTTTAATCGAATTTTAAACTGGAAAACAAATTTTAAAAAAGTTCGATAAATCGTTTTTGTCACTGATTTTGTTTTTTTAACTTTTTTCATTGAAGAGTACAGTAAAAATTATTTCAGCTTGAGCTCAACTAAGTCAAACGAAACACTAAAAAACTGAAAATGCTCAAAAAACCCAAAAAATCACCTTAAACTCACCTCAAAAATAAAAAACCTTAGATTTAGGTGAAAAAACCTAAACCTGACATCACTGGTTGGCAACACTTTCTCCGTTTTTAAATTTAAAAAAATTATCTGCCTGCTACATTAAAATATACAGCAAAGGTATCAATTTAAAACAACAGTTCTTTAAGCTACTTACCTACTTGAAAAAATTTTCAGGAGGAATGTCTTTTTGCGGGAAAAGCGGGAAATGTGGACGGGAAGAAATTTCACCGATCCCGCTCGCTCTCGTTCCGCTTTCAAAAAAGTCATCCCGTTCCCGCCCCCATCCCGCCGCGGGCATGCGGGAAAAGCGAGCGGGAAGCGGGAACCGGATCCCGCGCACACCCCTATTCTAAGAGGCGTGTTAACATAGTCGCGGAGTAAATAGGCGGTATAAGCCTACGGTGATAAATAAATCGTATTAACCTGGCCGATATTAACCTGACATTCATAAAAACTCTTATCCCGCTTCCGGGATAACACTTCACTTTCACCCAGAAAACTTGACCCTACTCCTATTCAGGGTCATAATAATACTATACATCTCTACCGTTGTCATCATATCAAACTTGAACAATCAAGAAATGGATATGTTTATAAACTCCGTGTAAACTAAGTAATTCTCGAACTGATTACTATTCACTACTCGTAGCATTTCGGCCTGATTTTATACCGAAATATGAGTTTATGTTACTATGGAATCATCTGGCAATGGCAGAAAATTAAAAAATTTTAATCAACTGAATATAAGATCTATTTTCATCTTTAGGTATGAAATAAAGAATCAATTTCTTAACAAACCCACTGAAAAGCTAAGGACAAACATTTCTAAAGCATTCTGTAAGATGCATTTGCGAATTAACAGCATCATCAATGTGCTGCATGACTGAAAACCCTCCACATTCAGCTGTACAGTGCTACAGATAAAAAGCGAGCAGGTTTTTCGCAATAAAAGTCGGATCTAGAATATTTTCCATCAGCCTTTATACCGCCAGCAAAAGTTAATATTGTCTTGTATCATTTGTTTTTGGTAGCTTTTTATTCGACTAATCACAGAAGACAAAAGATCATGAAATCCCCAAGTTTTTGTTATCTTTAAGTCAATTGATGACAAAAATTTGACCTTTGTCTGCGGTCAACGCAAAAAATTAATTTCGAGATTAATATGAGCATCCCGAAAGTTATCTGGAATAGTAAAAATTGTGAGAATCCTCAGAATGCTTTCTCTCTAGCACAAAGCGACGGTTTAATGAAACTACAAGAGCCATTTGCATCAAACAAGATAATCGCGAGTTCGATGAAATCGCGGCTTTGTCAACGGAAAACCTGAAAAGGGTTGGAGATTTTAGCTCGCGATTGTTTTGTTGAATGCAACCCGGCTAAGTATGTCAACAACCGAAGCCAAAATAATATTTCAAGAACTGCACGTGTCAGCAAGGACAATCAAAGGAAACAGATGAAACAATGATGTAAAAACCTGAGGAAAATCATTGGAAATATTACAAAACCACTGTAGAGAAATAAGTACTTACTGAGCACAATATGACTAGTGTCACTGTTTTTATTTCAAACACAGGGAATTGTCGCAATTCCCTAGTTTTCCTACATACGACCAAATTTGCTTAATATCTGTTTTTATAAAATCCTCGTAAATTGAAAAATGACAAAAAAATAAGTACCAATCTCGAAATCGTTTACACGAAGCTTTTACGGTAAAATTTTTTAATTACAATGGCGAAAATGGTAATGATAACGGGGCATAACATCAATAACATCCTCATCTGAACAGAAGTTAGAGACATAGCACAATTGAATAATTTGTGGATTTTTAAAGTAATGAAAGACAGCTAGAATCACTTGAGATGAATCGCTTACACGTAACTGACTACACACCTTATCATAAAGCGGAAGCGAGTGCCACCATAGCCTCTGATCATTATTCCAGCGGTATTCCTAGTAATGCAGTATTTAATTAACATTGAATTGGCAAGAATCTGAAGCATTTTCAAGCAAATGACTCTTATTCGGACAACAAATCGTCGATCGTTGACAGATTTAACATAAAAGTAAGAGAAAAATAAATAATTGTCTTCGCTGACGGCATGCAATAACACATTAACTCCTGAACTGCTTGGACTCAATTAAAACGGACTACTCTAGGAGCGCTTGGGGTAAATGAGCGCCCTTAAACTCCTGAACTCCTACGTTGGTGCAAGCAGTTCCAGGTGCTATTTTCATAACAATTGCACTTTTTCCACTCACTATCCACATTTTTAAGCTTTTTATAATTCAATACACTTGCATCGTTCCGTCATGTCTCTGACAAATACATGATGGATGATCTAACATACACTATTATTGGTATATTCATATGAAAATGGTTGCTCATTTCTGTTAAATAGTGATCATTAACGGTTCAATTAGCAAATCTAATCAAAAAGTTGCACTTAGTAAAAATTCTAAGCATATTTGCAATAGGTTGAATGTTATAACGTAACTCATGCACATAAACATATTGAGAAACTTTCTGTATGGTACAACGTTGCTGTTAAGGTGCAGCTCAGCTGCAGCAAAAATTTCCCAATTGTGTGTATGAATTAAGCTGCAGCTGGGCTGCATCTCAACGGCAACGGGGGACGTATAGAGCTTAGCTACAGCTTGCTGGTGCTTAAAGCCTCTTTCACGAAATCAGCCCCAGTGCTTGCTTATCGACTTAGGATTTGATTCTCTTTCTTTATCTAACAGTGGCAGAATATTTCTGCAAGGCCCGATGGAGTTTAGAATCAGTGGAATGGCCTCATTGAAAAATAGCATTGATTAGGCCAATAGAAATCATGTCTTTAGAAAACAACAAAAACGACTCAAGAATCCTTGTTCAGTGACATTGTGTATTGATGACAACAAATTTCAGAAAAATTTGTTCTCTATGAAGTATAACGGTTTGCTATATTCCGACAATTTTTTTTAAATATATCAGTTGACGTAGTCGAAAGATATTCAACTGGAAAAGAGGGCGATTGAACCATCAATACAGCATTCCTTTTTTGAAGCATCCTGCGAATAAGCAGATCGGGCTGGAGATGAAAACAGCTTTTTTTAGTTACTGCAGATTGTCATGAGTGTTACATAAATGCAACTACGAAACAATCGTTGAACAGCATAAAAATAACACTGTCAAATGCACATGAGCGATCACTGCTTATCTAAAGTGGGAAAATCTAGAATATTTTCTTCGCGCTGTGAATGTTCTTCTTTTGGTTCGTCGGCCGGCCTATCATCTTTCAACCACCAACAACCGTAGTAGCAATATTTTCGTAAGTCGCCTATCGTACAACCTTTCCGGCAACACTGGGTGATGCGCATTTTTTTGCTGGCCGAGGACAAAGCTTTGGGCACGAAATCCAGTGAACGGTGGTCTAAATATTTTTCGGTTTCGTCGTCGTCATCGTCGTCCAGAGCTCGATCAAAATTTGAGATCAAGTCGTCTTCTTGATTTGCGAAAATTTCGTAGACCAAATCTTTCCGGATGCGAATTTCCCCTGTGGAACAAGCAAGTAAAAAGGTGACATGAAAAATTCTCCACAATGCAACGCGTGGCCAGAAGTTTTGTGGCTGTCATTGTTGTCAAAAAGAAAACCTCGGTCATGCTCGTTTGAATATCTATGGAAATAGAAGTGAATATCTATCGAAAGACTATCATGAGTATCCTAAAACCGACAGCCCAATTAAAGCCCTGCTATATTTCGACGGCCGGCGCCGGACGGCGCCGGATGAAATATTTTTAAACCGGCGACGGCCGTCACCGGTTGCAAATTTTCGCTGCTATACTTCATCCGGTGCCGGCCGTGAGATACCTACTGCAAACCTACGAAAACATGATAAAACACCAAGATGCATTTTTCGCACCATAATTCATACGTTATAACATACGCGACGGCTAGTGACGGTTCAGAAATTTCGATTGAATCGAAATTGACAACCGGCGCCGGCCGGCGCCGGCCGTCATCAAAAAGACGAAGTATAGCAGCTCGAAACCGGCGCTGGCCGGCGTCGGCTATAAACTGCTATACTTCTAACAGTGACGGCCGGCGCCGGCCGTCACTGTTAGAACTGGTGGTTCCATGTAGTCTGGTTGTGGTTGGTTCCATGTAGTCCAGAATGAAAGAAAGACTGGTGGTTCCATGTAGTCCAAAATGTGCGGTTTTTCTTTTGGGCTTCCAGGCGTCCAGTCTTTCTGGAGCGTCCAGGGCGTCCAGTATAGGGCGTCCAGAAAACCAAGACAGGTTTTCTGGACGCCCTATACTATACTCCATTCATTTTCAAATGAACTTTGGAATGCAAAAAATGCAAACAAATTCGGGGGCAGGTGATGATTATGCATGGCAATCCAACATTTTCCTGTTTCAAGTTGTAGTCCTGACTGCTACAGTCGATCTCGAAAATAAAAACGGCCACGTATATAGGTTGCTTATTATTTGCATGCTCGGTTGAACGTTGAACTCACTTTTTACGTCGGTGTGGTGCAATACGCCTAAACTAGAAAAACAGCCATTACACGTGACGTTTAGTGCATGTATAAGTCTTATTCCACACATGCGGCACTTGAAATTGACACAATTATCCATGTTGAATCCGAAACTATCATAGAAATTAGCGTGGAATAGAATCAACGTAATTAGTATCATAGATTTTCGGATCATCTTAAAGAATAAAATAATAGATCATTAGTGTTCACAAAATAAGAAGTCCATAAATCAGGTCAGTAAAAATGGCGTATTTTAGAAGTGCTCCATATCAGAGGATTAACAGCGACTTTTTTTGTAAGTTCCGGATAGCCCGAACCTGATCACCACACTCCGAAAAAGCTAATCACAGTAAGAGTCGAGTAAATTTCTTACCCAAAAATTACACAACATGTCTATCGTTAATTTCTAACGTTTACTTGTGGGTCAGTGCCGACGTCCTTCGATTCAAATTATGTACTCTGACGGTTTTATCTAGAAAACACTCGTTTGTCTCTCAATTAGAAATAAAACAGAAAATTCCATGGTTTCACTTCAAGCCCACTTGATCAGAATGTTGATTTCCAACATAAATGGAATTTGGATTATACCCGGGAAGTATCAGCATCGAAAAGAAATAGTTTTCTCAACATGGTTTTCGACTTCTATCACCTTCTTGCGAAAAGTGGAACTTTGAAGCGTAAGAGTATAATGTTTGAAAGGATATGGTAACAGATCATAAAGCTTATTATATCTTGTTGCAGCGGCGTCAGCAGTTCATGCGTTCATTGCTTCAGGGACTCAGTAGGCTGCAAAATCCTTAGTCAGTTGTACTAATGGCTGCTAGATAGTTTCTATAGATCAACAGTTCAATATTTTCGGTTTAATCGATTGCAAACTCTTAAGCACTATTCAGAGTAAAAAATCCTAGGATTAGGCTAGGCTAGGATTTTTGTCGCCGGCAGTCGGCAACTGTATGGAATGAATTGAAAATTTGCAGAAAGTCCAATTCAGAAGAGAAAAAATCCTAGGATTTTTGTCACCGACAGTCGGCGACAATCGGCGACTGCACTTCTGAATGGGGCTTTATTGTCTATCGGAACAAAAAATGTTTTTGCGGATGGAAAACCTGCAGAAAGCACGCATAAATTTTTTCGTGTCACATGCATCTGTTACAGCCAACTTGGGGAAAACTGGACGCCTAAGTAGGTGGTTTATTTTATGCCTGAACATCTATTTTTCCAAGCCCCATTTCAGAAATGATTGGCTATAAAGCAGTTCATTTCTATAGACTATTTATTTTGTAATCAGCTTCGGAATGCAAGGTAACCTGCAGCAATCCATGAGTGGATAACAAACCTGCTCCGTATCCCACAATCATTTTTTTCTCGATTTGTTCGTCTAACTGCTTCAGTCGATTAGAGAAAAAGGGGTTCCCATATACACAGGTTGTTTATTATTTGCCTGAATATTTTTCTGGGTGCCGATTGGTGGTTCAGCAGTCATCGCTACAGTACACTTACTTTCAAACGAGGCTCAAAATGCAAATCAATTCGAACGCAAATGACAAACATAATGTGCCAACATTTTTTTCTCAATTCTGATCGCCACGATCAAACTGATAATACAGATGTTCGGCTACGCAGCAGATTTATTATTTGCATTTCTTCATTCTGGGGCACATTTGTAAAAATGGACAACAGTAGTTTATTGGTTGAAATATTGTATTTAAGTAGTTTAGTGATTCAGTGATCTCTCTTTTTCGATAAATGTACTACGTGTTCTTAGAACGCTGATACAAATGAAAGCAGAAAGCAAGTATCACTTCATATTTTTGCAACGTCCTGCTAAGCCATGTTTCATATAGAGCAGCAAACGTTTTAGCTTACTCAACAGTCCCTTAACAATTTTTGTAAAAATGAAAATCTTTCACCAAAAGTTTCCTGCAAAAAACTTTGGGGAAAGTATTTATTAAATTTCGTCATTTAATTATTTACAAGCTTTTATAAATAGTAGACAATTGATGTTCTCAAAGCTCCTTCATTACCCTTCGTGAGATATCATTGGTTTTTCAACAATTTCGTTTTTGACTGATTCAGAAAATTTCGAACAAAAAACGTAATATGGATTCAACCAAAGGTGTTTTCTGACTACTGCAAAGTCTTTTATATTTGCGGACCACTGAACTACTAAACCACTGGACTTATGACGTTTTTTTGAAAGATAATTTTTCAAGTGAACCTCAGCGACGGAAAAATGATATTAATACCAGTAAAAAACCAACACCGACATTTTTTCTACAAGCTGAGTGTAGCGCCCTACGAATGACGCAATCAAAAAAAAATCGGTCACTGAAGTGCTGAATTCATGGAGCAGATCAATGATTCAATGATCGAACAGATGATCCGAAATAGTATTACGTCAAATGAATTAGTCGTATTCTTGACTGTAGCACCATCTTTCACTTCTACACGAATAATTTTAAAAAACAGTAGTTGCGAAGCACTCGACCATTCAGCATAATAATTGAAACACGAAAAAAGCTCCTCACCCTAATAATTAATAATTGTTTGTATAATTAGCAACAAAATGCGCATTCGACCTCAATCTGGGCAGACAATGAGCGTCCGGCTTATTGACTTGAGTGGCATGAATTAATTGTGATTTAATTCGTATGCAAATACAGACGAGAAATGAATGCTTTCTTCGTATAATGCCTCCCCCCATTTTGTAGAAAATTAATAATTTTAGTGCTAATTTTAGCCTAGGTACGGATTCCCCGATGATTAGTAATCACTCCATAAAAATTTGAAGCATTAATTTCCTCTCTGTGCAACGAATGTTCCGAACATACAAGATTCAAAAAGTATTCATACACATGAGTAAGTAAAAGGTTATACTAGCACATCGGCCTGAAGGGCTGAGGGTTCGGCCTCATCCTTGATATGTTTGACCACACCCAAACATTGACTTTTCAAGACGAAAAAGAATATTTTTTCAAAAATGCAACAAATTGTGTGCCAATCGATAGATCTCGTTGAGATCTATTCAAAAACGTAATTTAAATTGGTGTACCCCAATTTCAAATAAATTATAAGGTTAAAGTTTACTAGAATTTGGTTGACCTACTCCAGACAACGTAGACACAATAGTATGTTTTTTCGAATGTTTTTAAACTGAAACATGTCAAAAAATGATGCTATTGTAATTTTTTATAGGAAGCTTTCGCAACAGATTATTTTCCCCAGAAGACTTTCTAAGGTTCGTTGAGTAGGTTCGAAGGTCTATTCCCGAGTGAGTGATTCCCACGATTCTCAAGTGAGCGATTCCCAGGTGAGTGATTCCCAATTGAGCAAATTCCCAAGTGAGCGAATTCCCATTGAGGGATTCTCATGTGAGCGATTCCCAAGTGAGCGAATTCCCAAATGGGCGATTCCAAACGAGTGATCAAGAATGTAATAACACTTTCTTCATATTTTCCTTCTTTACCTAACATTTTTCTTTGCATGTATTTCTTTTTTCTTTCGTTTTCTGGGTGTATTGTTAATGTTTTCGTTTATGTGTGCTTTAACGTTTTCATTTTTTGTCTCTGCTTTCTTTCCTTTTCGGTTTTTTTGTCATCTACTTTTTCTATTTTTGCTCATGAAACAACACATTACAAGTTGTCATTTTAAATAACCGTAGTTTCTTGTATAATTCTGGTACACATCGACATGTCTGAATCTTTCATCGTTGTAAGTGTGAAAATCTTCATAAAAAACATAAACAAAAGAATGCTGAAACAAACAAAGCATCAAGAGAAAGGAAACGTCAACAAAAATGAAGACATTAAGAATAAGTGAAAATAGGTGGGAAAGCAATAAAAAAGAAAAACACAGTGACAAGAAAGAAGGAGCAACATAGAGAAAGCAGCAAGGAAGAAAAAAATGTGAGAAAAGAACTAAAAAAGAAAAATCAGGAGAGATTGAAAGCAAAAAACTAAGATGAAAAATAATGAAGAAAAATCACAAAGGATAAAATTATGTAGAAAATAGAGCGTGCCAAATTGTATAAGAACTATACGGGAGACTATGCTCATTAAAAATAAGAACTTGTAATTTTTTGTTTCATAAACAAAAAAGAAAAAAGTAGGTGAAACGAAAAACGAAAGTAAAAGAAAGCAGAAACAAAAGATGAATACGTAAAAACATACATAAACGAAAAAATTAACAATACACACAAAAGACGAAGAAGAAAATATATACAAAGAAACATATAAGGAAAATATGAAGAAAGTGTTACTACATTCTCGATCGCTCGTTTGGAATCGCATAATTGGGAATTCGCTCAATTGGGAATCGCTCACATGGGAATCGCTCACTTGAGAATTTGCTCACTTGGGAATTCGCTCAATTGTGAATCGCTCACATGAGAATCGCACAATGGTGAATTCGCTCACTTGGAAATCGCTCACATGGGAATCGCTCACTTGGGAATTCACTCACTTGAGAATTCGCTCAATTAGGAATCGCTCACTTGGGAATCGCTCACTTGAGAATCGCTCACTTGGGAATCGCTCACTTGGGAACCGCTCAGTTGGGAATCGCTCACATGAATACCCCGGTTCGAAGGACCCCATCACAAAGCGGCATACGATCAGCAAAAAATCGTAAAAACATGAAATAGTACCTCCAATTTTATTATTTAGAAGCAATTCAAGAAGAATAGACTATAGTTCTCAGAAGACGTTTATCAATCAAAATAATTATGAAAATAAGTACTATCTGAAAATTGCTTACGCAAACTGTTAATCTAAAAACTTTAATAAAAAATTTCTCAAGTTTAGATAGGAAAGTTCGCAAATTCCTCGTTCTGCATGACATGTGGTTTAGAAAAAAATTTAAATTAAGCTGTTGAACATGCAATTGAACGAAATATTTCATCATAATAATATGCGAAACACGTCAGAACCGGGTTGGACAAACATCCCCTTCGGTAAGACCGTCCTCTTCAATCATATCAACTCCATGAGTTTTTCTGATTCGAATTTCGATGTTCTATATTGGATGCAGATTTCGAAAATCTATCCAACATTTTAAAAAACGGAGTTCAGGCTATTGGTTCACGTGCTATTCAGATCTGAAGTTGGCTAAAGGGGTCCTCTTTGCTAAGGGGACGTTTGCGCAGGGCCTTGATCAAAATAGTCTGCCATTCAGGATTTCGTGAGATAAATCATTGAAGGATGCAGTTGCACCTTGGATCTCCGACATGTTATGATGTCATATGAGTCACTTTAGTCGTTAATTACAATAGTTACTGAACATTCACACGCTTGCATGTCAAAGGTATCCTGAAATATACACCGCATCCATGCCGATAAAACCGCTCTCCACAGAAATCACGATCTAATAGAACCCATTGGTTCTCTGTAGCATATTTTTCCCAAATGAGATTCCGAAAGACTATAAATTTTGAAACTGCTAAATAATTAACAAATATTGAAGGGCTTCCTGGGTGGAGCCGCAGCTGTCAGACCATTGGCCAATGTTGGGGTAAGTGTGACCATCCCTACTAGGACTCAACAAAAATTACCGGGCTCGAAACCTGTGGATTGGCTGAAACATCAATCCTATGATTGGAATGTTGTATGCCATGCATACCATACAACACAAACTGCCTTTTTCTCAGATTATAAGTTTGAAACAAAAAATCGAAAAAAGGAAAATATCAACTTGTGATGCATGATCATCATCGGTTTATGGATTTCTTATGATTTTTTTGTATTTTGAAGCTCATTTGGAAATGATTGGAATTAAAAAAGCTCCAGCTCATTTAAAACCTAATGGCTTAGTGATACAGTAGTTCGGTGGTCCTAGCTGAGATTTTCTTAGGTCCTTTTTTCCGAATGAGTCTCGGGAAGAAAGAGATGTTTATGCAAAGAATAAACAACCTGCGTTCCTGGTCACTATTCAGATTGACTCTAGCAGTCAGGGCTACAATTTGAAAAAAATGTTGGCATATGATGTTAACAGATTTCTTCGGACTCTTTTGTATTTCGAGGCTCGCTTGAAAAAATGAACGTAGTGTACTGCTTAAGAAGGGCTTTTGTTGAGTGGTCACAGCAACCACCTCAACTACGAATTTTTGCAAAAAGAGAAAACCTTTCCCGTTGCTCGGTTGGCTCAGTTAGTTAGAGCGTGCGGACGGTAGCCCCAAGGTTCCGGGTTCAAGTCCCGGACCGAGTCTAACTTTTACTGAAGCCCCGAGTAGCGGGAACAGGTTGCCTCAACACACGGTCATTATCTGCCAACAGATTACTTCGGACTTTTTTGTATTTCGAGGCTCATTTGAAAAAATGAACGGAGTGTACTGCTTAAGAAGGGCTTTTGATGGAATCTAAAGCGTATTTTTTCAAAAATTTCTAAATTTTATCAAAAAAATAACTCTGTCATGAGTTCATAATCTCATGTCAAAATCATGATATGATATCTTAGAAAGAGTAGTGACAGAAAAACTCGACCTAATTTTTGGAAATCTGCAATTCTAACACAAAGAAATTCTGAGTTTTTTTCTATTTTTGCATGAAAATTTTGTGATAGTTCAAATACATTCTTTTGTACAGCGTGAGAACGCTCTCACTGCAAATAACATTTAGATTTGTGATTCATATGTTATATCTGAATATTTTCCATGTACATATTTGCTACCATGATCTCGTTTTTGCAATGCTGTCTCAGCAGCTCACTTTTATGAATTCTCTGCTGTCACATTATTATTAGATGCATTGGTGTGTAACAAGCTAAACTACCTGGTAGGTTGTTTTTTATTTATCATTGTGTCGAAGACCATCTCTGACTTCAGCAGAATTTTACCCTTTCAGGTGGCTCAATGGTTAACTAGATTTTGGACTCTATATGCGGGGTATCATGTTCCACTTCTTTAACGTTGGGCTCTTTGTGAGGCCCAACAACAAATGTTGCATTTTTTGGTGGCAGCTTTCATTTAGATGTGTATCATGAAAGAATGAATCATTTATTTTATTGTTCCTGCTTCACTACGGTATCATAAAGTATTTTTATGTGCAGGTGACATATATTTAGAACTAAAGCACTGGAAAATTCCAGAATATTCTACAGTATTCTGGGAAATTTTGCTATGAGCTACAATATACTAGTGTACTATGAAGTTACTATATAAAGCCTGGCTTGTGATATCACTGACTTATGTGGTAGCCGATGGGTACATACTTGTTCTAGTGCTATTATTGTTATTACTGTTATTGTCAAATTATTTTTGTATATTGTGATTATGTCTGGCCGCCATTACTTACAGTTCAAGAAGCAGTCGAACGAGTTTGTTCTGTCCAAATGGAAGATGAAATTGATGTCACAATTTTAAAAACCAGTGATCAATTCGAAGCATCCGATGTTGAGGACATTGATGAGGATACATTGGCACCCGACGGGCCTAGTGATGTTTGCAGATAGTAGGAAGTTGATATCCCAAACATTGACGAAGATTCTGATGATCAAGAACCTATACCTCCAGCATTTAATGAAGATGATGAAGATGATCAACCATTGGCTACATACCAAAGGAAAGTTTTAACTACCAAGAAAAGCCAAGGACAGAGTAAAGAGCCTCTCAAACAGCGGAAATGAGAAGAGAATTCTTTTTGAACTTTTCATGGACATAATTAAGGATTGACAAACCTTTACGTGCAGAAAAAGTTAGTCACAGTATCTACAAGTGCTGATGAAATTATGTGATTTTTTGGCATACTCATCTTCTGTGATTACCATATTTTTCCAAAGGAAAGACGCTACTGGTCAACAGTAGAATATCTTTTAAACAATATTGTTCCTTACCATATTTTTCCAAAGGAAAGGCACTGCTGGTCAACAGGAGAAGATCTTTCAAACAGAACTGTTCCAAAGATCAGGTTGTAAAAATTGTTGGTTGTTTGAATGAATTTTTCAGTATTGATGAATCTATGGTTCCATATTAGGGCCACCATAGTTGCAAGATATTCATTCGAGGCAAACCAATTCGTTTTGGATACAAAATATGGATGATTTGCCGCGCAGTTGCAATGCAGCTCTATACAGGCGCCAAAGACAAGTATTCATCACAAGAAGAAAAATATCCATTAGGAAGTCGTGTTGTCAATGATATAATAGAAGGAATTGATCATCCAGAATAACACTAATTTTACTTTGACAAATTTTTCACATTATATGATCTGTTGTTCAACTTGCCATCAAGGAGAGTCAGAGAAACTGGAACAGTTCGTTAAAATTGTACAGGAAAACGCCCACTTATACTTTCTAAAGATCTTTCCAAAAAATCATAGTGAGTTTGATTACAAGTGTGATAGAAATATCATGTGAGTCCGACGAAATGGCAACAGTCATGTGACTGTGTCCGTGTACAATAGTGTCATTCTCTAGTAGCTTTGGTACATGGGCCATTGGACGACACAAAATGCTATTGCTATTTCCACCAGGGACTGCCAATAAAATATCAAGTGGTCGCCAGTCGGTCGTCTCTCTTCCGCCCTTTAATCGAAGAGTTTCCAGCAAGACAGGACAGTCCGCGTACCATGACCACCGGAGCGGCTTATTTTATGTTGCATTATGTAAATGAGGTTCGAAAATATGTGTTACTGGCAGCATTACCTGGCATTTCGAACTTTCCGATTTTCGTGCTTGTCTCTCATCTTTTGTGCATATATTTATCAATTGCTTTTTAAAATGAGTTCAATAAGTTGCTTGGATCTCGCCTATGTGAGAGAATAAGTTGATCACAGATTAATGATCGAGGGCGTGCGCACACATTTGCAGTAAATTTATGCTGGTAGACAAGGCCTTTCCGAAAGGGGTATTAATTGCTTTTGCGCTGAATATCAAATCCACAGTCAGAATTACATTTCACACGGAGAATTGGAGAATTTAGTACATCAATTAACTAATGAGGTATGGATAAAATAGTCCTTCCATATCCGGAATGATTTATCGAATTTATCTTGATCAAAGTTGTAAGCACAGAGAACTTCGTACGTTAATGTGCATATGCAACATGGCAGCCGAAAGTAATGCACTTAATTTCAGATTGAACGTCCTCAAAACGATCAGTCAAACTGTGATCAAGATAAACTTGATAAATCATTTCGGATATAGAAGAACTTTTTTATCCATACCTCATTAGTTGATTGATGTACTAAATCCTCCACTTCTTCCTATGAAATGTAATTCTGACTGCAGATTTGATGTTCAGCGCAAAATCAATTAATATCTCTTTCGGAAAGGCCTCCTCCACCAGCATAAAGTTCTTGCAAATGTGTGCGCAAGCCCTCGATCATTAATCCGTGATCAACTTATTCTCTCACATAGGCGAGATCCAACCAACTTATTGAACTCATTTTAAAACGCAATTGATAGATATATGCACAAAAGATAAGATAGAAGCACGAAAATCGGAAAGTTTGAAATGCGAGGCAATCCTGCCTGAAACACACTTTTTTCAAACCTCATTTACATAACGCAGCACAAAATAAGCCATTCCGGTGGTCATGGTAAGCGGACCGTCCTGTCTTGCTGGAAACTCTTCGAATAAAGAGCAGAAGAGAGACGACCGGCGGGCGACCACTTGATATTTTATTGGCAGTCGCTGGTGGAAATAGCAATTAGCCACAGACGACAAAGCGAATTTGCACTTGTGTGGGCAGTGGCTATGAATTTGTACAAGTAATGTACCACAGGAATATAGCACTTTGTGGCGTCCAACGACCCACGTACTAAAGCCAATAGAGAATGGCACTATAGTACATGGACATGACTGTTATGTCCAGCTACACCCATGCTCTACCAATTAAAAAAGCGCATTGTTATTCCATCAAGGGAAAAACAGAAGTTAACAATCAAGAAACCACAACCGACTTCACCATACAACCAAGTAATAGGAGATGTTGATTCGCTGGACTGTTTATTAGCTAACTACAGACTAAAATTACCATCTAAGAAATGGTGGTGGAACCTATTTTCAAATGGATTGAATATGGCAGTTGTAGCTACATGGTGACTGCATTGTCATCTAGTTGATTCTCAAGCAATGAGTCACTTTGATTTTTGTCGGGAAGTGGCTACACTTGCAACGAAGGTAGGTTCAGAGACCTGTCGATCAGGACTTGGAGGACCAGCAGTAAACCTCATGCAGGACATTGAGTCAACATTATTTGTCAGCAACAACTCAAGGAATTTGTGCACTATGCAAGAAGGATACAAAAATGGTGTGAATTGCTGAAAAAGACTTCATAAAGAGTGTTGTCCTTTGTTTCATTTGTAATGCTGGATATCGAGACATTAGAGAACGGGACATTAGAGCCTGGACATTAGAGGGCGGACATTAGAGTGCAGGGACACTAGAGCGCGGACATTAGAGCGCAGAGACACACGCGCACAGGACAATAGGGCGCAGGGACATTAGAGGGCAGGACAATAGAGCGCAGGACAATAGAGCGCAAGGACGTTAGAGCGCAGGACAATAGAGCGCAGGGACATTAAAGCGCAGGACAATAGAGCATGGGATCATAAAGGGCAGGGACAATAGAGCGCAAGGATAATAGAGCGCAGGACAATAGAGCATGGACGTTAGAGCGCAGGACAATAGAGCGCAGGGACAATAGAGCGCGGACATTTGAGACAATATAGTAGCAGATGCAAGGGGCGGGTGCGGCCACGCCTCATAAACTCATGGCCTAAAAATAAAAATTATAAAGATAATGGTCAAACGCAAATTATCAGAAATCTACAAAGCCTAATTAAATACTGTAGCCAAAATTAACTTTTTTCGATTTTTTTCTTCTTTCACCTATCCTCTATTTTCTTGCCAGTCGCCCCATTGTTTCGTCTTTTCTTCTATTTTGTTTTTTTAGAAGAAATTTTAAGAAAAAAGAAGAATAAGAATAAAAGGAAAAAAATCGTTGCATGTTGAAGCAAATAATTTGAAAAAAATATTAAAATTGTAAATGAAAAAGTTCCGGCCTTCCACCGAAAAAATTTCTGCATTGGCCACTGAGACAATAGAGCGCAGGACAATAATGGATAGGCGCAATAGAGCGCAGGACGATAGGGCATGGGCAATTGAGCACAGAGACATTAAAGCACAGGACAATATAGCGCAGATAAATTAGATTAAAATAAAATAAAAAAACGAAAATAAAATTATTGAGAAATATCTACATTTCAGCCCAAAAATGCTTTCTTTAAAATTTTTCGTATCTCTGAAAAAGTTCTGGTCAAAGCTAAAGCTGTTTTCCACCATGGCGTATATTGTCAAAAGTTGCGGAAAAAGTCCCAGATATTTGACCTTTGAACCTTCAAATAAAATTGTTTTGTTTTGTTATTTTCGGATTCATCTTGAATTTCTAACTCCTATTCAGAATCACACATGCAGTTTTTTGTCAGCTTTTCAAATAAAGCTGCTTGCTCAGTATTCTTTTTTCATGTTTAAAAACAATTTAAAATCCGCATTCCTTGCAGATCACACAAAGTTGGCTAAAATTTTTTCGAACCAATAGATGCACCCTAATGTCCCTGGGCTCTATTTTCCTGCGTTCTAATGTGCCTGCACTCTAATTTCCGTACTCTATTGTCACTGTGCTCTATTGTCCCTGCGCTCTATTGTACTGCCCCTAATGTTCACACTCTGGGTATGGCCCGATACCGCGAAAGGCCCGATACCGCGAACAGGCCCGATACCGCGAAAGGCTCGATCCCGCGAAAGGGCAGGCCCGTTACCGCGAAAGGCTCAATAACGCGAAAATTTTACAGGCATATGCAAAACATTTTTCGTACAAAAAAAAAAGATTTAATTAAGATAAAAAATAAAACAATTAAAAATGATAAATTAAAGATTAAAGAATTAAAGAGCTTATTTATGCACTACTGCAATGAAACTCTTACAGGTGTGGGTGGTCTGGGAGTGCCTATCTCATACATACGGATTTTAAAAAGACGCATATTAAATGAGCTTTCAAAAGCTAAAAATAGGCATACACATCCAAAAAATGTTTTTTTGCTCAAAAATCACGAAAAAGTTGGTAATTTTGAATTTAATATTCTATCGAATTTCTGTCGTTCGGATCAAAAATATGGATTTTGGTGATGTCAATCTTTATCTAAGCAAACAACTTAGGAACTCTATGCTCCAGTACGAAAGTAGAGACAATCCTGGACGAATTTATACTTTTCGGAAAAAAAAATCGCACATTCTACGAAACGGCGACCGAAATGAATATTGGAATTGTGAAATTATGAATTATGAATTATGAATTATCATAAAAGATACGCTACCTAATGAATTATCATAAAAGATACGCTACCATAGAATAATATAAAGTTTTCGCGGGAACGAGCTCCTCTACGTATAAGCATACTACAACGGTATAACATACTGAGCCTTTCGCGGCAACGAACCCCCCTACGTATAAACATACGACAACAGTATAACATATACAATTTTCGCGGGAACGAGCCTTTCGCGGGAACGGGCCTTTCGCGGGAACGGGCCTTTCGCGGGAACGACCCCCAATCGACACTCTAACATCTGCGCTCTAGCATCCACGCTCTATTGTCCTGCCCTCTAATGTCCCTAGGCTCTAGTGTTCATGGGCTCTATTGTCCTGGGCTCTAATGTCCTGTAGTATACCACACTTAGCTAAACTGATACTATTCATTTTCAATTAATTTATTACAGTAAACTTATAAACATATAAACACATTCACAATAAAAATCATTCTTGTATATATTTTAGTTCCTTTGTTTGTTTTGTTAATTCTGCATAACCTTTGCATCCTAGTTGGGCCATAAGGGCAAACATTTATTAGTGTTTGTTTTTTATTTAATAAAAGAAGGTTGTATGCATTCTCTCTGGAAAATATGTTAGCTGCACACCTGTTACTTTATTATTGATTGAGCATCTCGCCTCCTCGCCTGTCACCTGAAGCCCTGCTCCGTCAAAGTCCAAACTGGTTAATCCTGACCCCCATCTCCTCTCTTCCTCCGCCAATTAAGCGACATCTTTCACTGGTGACCGCATCTTTCACTTGTGACCGTACCAGCTTGGATTGGGAAAGGTAAGCGAGGTAAGTGGTTTATTTGTTATTTATTTTGTCTACTTGTTGACGTGTATAATATTTTGTATACTGTTCTTATTTTTGCACATTTTCCTTTTGTTTTCTTTCAAAAATCAAACAAAAACGTTTTTCTTGTGGTCAATTTGAAGACCAATACTATAGAGTTCTCGCCAGTCTCAAACCAATGTCTAAATCACCAACGAAGCTACCAATTCCGCCCCAGCAGCAAAAGATAACCGATCTTGAAAGAGGTAATTTTCCTATAAGTGCATCTAATGTAGGACCTTTTCTTCACCCTTTGGGCCTGTTGCCGGCTGAGCAAGGGGTTATGGGTTAGTAAATCCACCCCATACCTTGCCAGCCAAAAATTCTCGTGATAACAAAGCAACAATGCTTTCCAACTGACATGAAGGAGCTTTCTAGCAGTTTCCAACTGACATCAGCAACGTTGCTTTCCAACTGACACGAAAAGAAATATTGCAAATTTCAAATAAAATTCAACAAGGAGTAGATAATTTCACCCTTCGAATCGGCATCAAAACAAAGTTAGTGTTGCAATTTTTTAAAACTTTAGATCAACAGTTTAGAGATAATCCTACTTTGCCCAAAAGTGTTAAACTCAAAACCTTACGATGAACCACCAACCCCGACATTCATCACTTTATGGAAAATCGCACTTCCTATGATGATGCTAAACAAATCATTTTGAGCTTTCTAGCCTCCCCTGGAACTTTAAGTGACCTTCACCGTGAATGGTCCACTATTTCTTAGGGAGATTCTGAAAGTTGCGTACAATTTGGAAATCAATTATATTCTTATGCACCAACTCTTTTTCATGATAAAACTGAAAAGGAAAGAGACCAGATGATAATCACACAATTTTACAGCAAATCTTCTCCCGTCATACAGGCCACGATGGATAAGCACAAAGGACAAATCGTTTCCCTCCAGGATTTGGTTACATTCTGCAACAACTTGAAAAAAAAGAATTAAAGATTCAAGACGAATTGTTTGAACAGGGGTTGCAGAAAGACCATCGCCTCGCCATCAATGAAACAAAGCTGCCAGAGTAAGTGAGCCATGTATCTAATCAGGATTCCACCCTGCCACTGCAATCTTTTAACAAATTCAGAGGTACCAATTTTAGAAATTCAAACAGTAATGTATCCTACAGAGGACGAGGGAATCAAAATATGGGCCCATGGCATGGCAGTTATAGTAATAATCCTTCCTGGCATCAGCAACAACCACCCCCTGTGCCACTTTTTGCACCTCCCACTCCTGCACCTGCGCCCCAACCTAGTAATGATGCTATTTTGACTAATAATGCACTCCTTGGCCAACTTATAGACTTTTTGCAGAAGAATCAAATCACACCCCAAACCCCTGCAGCGCCTACTGCAGCACCACAACTACCAGGTATTTCTAGAACCCGCCTTTATTGTGGGCATCATTGTATGTTTGGCCACTCCACTGAGGGATGTGTAAAATTACAAGAGTGTGCAGCACAAAATCCTACAGTGGACATTTCAGTTTACTATTGGAACACCCCCAAAATCTCATATCAACTGCCCGCCCCTGCACAACCATCAACCCAATCCCGTTTTGTGACTTCTTCTACTACTCATGGAGGTTATGGTAGTTATACCACCCCCCCCCCGGAGGCCACCTATGTGGAAACCTACCACCTATTACAGTAACCAGCCACATAGGATGAATATACAAAGCATGGGTGAGAACGCAAATTCGCTAAACTGATTCCCACCTCAGTATTATAATCCCAATTACATCCTATCTTTTCCACCCTCATCTTCCACTCAGGATGAAACTACTACCCCCCCATTTGAATAATATAGCCCTGTTCATACTTCTAGGAATAAGTTACAGGCAAACATTAAGCAAGAGTCAAAGGCTAACACTGGAAAAGAAAACAAAATGATGTCATTTCATAGCAATGATTCTACACCTCGGACGGAAAAAACTAGAGGTAATAAAATTGAAAATTCACAAAATGTAACTATTTTTCAGGATACCATGGCTCAATTCGAAAACAACATTTCTACCCTCTGTACTACGGAGAGAAACCCCGGATATTTCCATCAATTAATGCCGAGTAAAAGTATGTCTTTCCAAAAGTATTACAAGATGGGCCCCCTAGAAATTTAAGCTAAGAAAGGTAATTGAAGGGGCTTGGCATTGCTGGATACTGTGGCCATGACCTCCATTATGGGATGTGAGGTGTATCAGCACATAACTCAAATGGACCCCAGAAATCTACCCGCATCAGGGTATATAATGGTCAATAAATTCCCACCTTGGGACCTGTGAATTTTTACACAAAACTAGAAGATTTGGGTGCTCATAGTATACATTATACTGTGCTGGTATCCCCTAAACCCACGACCATTTTGGGTACAGACTTTTTAGCACATGAAGATATCCGAGCGATTTTCGATTTTGGAAACAGAACCCTCACTATCGCAAACAAACAAGTAACTTTTAATATTCAACGTCCAGAGTCGCCATTAAGGGGGTTGATGCTATCTCCACCGCCAACCCCGCCAACATTAACTCCTCCTACGCCATCAACATCATCCATTAACGAAATTACATTGGCACATCCTGTGATATCAATAAAAAAACGTTCTCATCCAACCCTATACAGACCACATAATTTTGGGTACTATTGGGTCGCACAATAAATTTAAAATCCCATTGCCATGAGTTGTGTCCTCCGACGATGCATCTTCATCAGTATCGATGGAACCGGCTATTATCAACCCCAAGTTGAATGAACATAAACAATTCAAGCAAAACCATAAAAGTAAGTAAAAACGAAGTTATAGGCAAGATCGCTATGCTTGTGCATGAGGTCATGACCTCATCTAATGTCAATACTAACCCTAACGACAAAACAACTCTAAACTTCCTCCCTTATGTGGAGAGAATGGTGGTGAAATCAAATTTAAACATTGTCCAAAAAGGTGAGTTGCATGATTTCTTACTTGCAAACAGCACTGCTTTTAGTTCAGCAGGCGATCTACCTACAATCACTCATTTGGTAAAACACACTATCAACACAGGAGATGCAAAACCTCTAGCCAAACATTATTATCATGCACTGATACAGCAATGTCACATAGTCTGTGAGCACATTCAAGATATGCTTGACAAACAGGTAATAGACCCTAGCTGGTCCCTGTGGGCCGCCCTTTATTTCTGGTATCCAAAAAAGATGGTTCTTGGCGACCTGTCGTAGACTTCAGGGGCATAAATGACATTACCAAAGACAACAGATACCTTCTCCCAAGGATGGATGATTACTTAGACAGCTTGGGAGGGGCTAGATATTTTACAACACTTGACTTAAAAAGTGGATATTGGCAAGTACCAATAGCACCAGATTCCAAGGAAAAAACCACATTCATCTCTCAAGACAGCTCTTTCGGCCTAAAAAATGCCCCTGTGGAAGTCCAACGACATATGGATAGAGTATTACAGCAGTATGTTTGGAAAATTTGTCTTGTCTACATCGATGATATTATTGTCTTTTCAGAAACTTTCAAACAACATTTGGAAAACTTAGACATTGTTTTTGACTGTTTACAGGTGGCTAATTTGACACTCAAACCTGAAAAGTGTAATTTCTTGCCACAGCAAGTAAGTTTTCTAGGACATATACTCAGCACGGATGGAATAATGCCGGACCCAAAAAAGATTAAAGCCATGACTGAGTTCGACTTCCCATGAGACCAAAAAGCCCTACAGCAATTCCTTGGCATGGTTCAGTGGTGTAAACAATTTATCAAAGGCCTTGCCCAAATGGCAGATGCCTTATATAAACTTTTAAGAGAAGACATTAAATGGAAATCACATTTCCTCTTTTAAGGCTATCAAATCAGTGCTCACATCAGCCCCATTTTTACACTATCCTGTGTAGGACCGATCTGCGACATTCGTTATTCAAACCGACGCTATCAGCACAGTAATCGGAGCTGTGCTGTACCAAGAGTATTTAGCAGTAGTCTATGGTTTTCAGATGTATCGCCACTATCTTTTTGGATCAAAAGTCCTAATAAGAACCAATCATAAACCTCTTATGGGCATGTTTAAGAATAATGTCCCTGCCCTCTGATGTCCGTGCTTCAATGTCCGCGCTCTATTGTCCCCCGCTCATGTACGGTCATGGTAATGCTGTAATTATGTTATTTTTTACATGCAATATGCTATGCTAGCTGTAACCATGTGATTTTTTCGAAAATATACACAATATGTAGAAGTATATGAAAAATGACTGCATAAAAGCCCCAATGTTTCATAAGTGGAACATGGTTTTATAACATAACTGCAGGAGGAATCACTTTGAACCTTCACATTGTCATATTGACCACCTAAATACTACATGCCATATAAGGAATTGCTAAGAACTGAAGGCATCTATTAGTGGCTTTTAAAGATTCTTGCTTCTGTAATTCACTCAGAGCTTATATTTCTGAATTTTATATTAGTAGTCTATGAGGCAACCAAATAACACTCGACTCCCTATGGTAAAAATTCTAGTAGTCGTTAGGTGCAACTGGAAAATGTATGGCAAGTGATATGATGGGACTACTGAACTGCTGATATTGTGCGACCGATTCCTTTTATCATGTTTCTCTTATCATGATGCATGTTTCTTAGGAATCTGGATAAGTGAATTGTATCAGATGCTGACGATCATTTTTTTGCTACTTAGGATGACTGCAAGGGTAAATTTTGAAATGATACATACAGTCGACATCAAATAACAGTTAAAATAATATATGTCCCATGTACTCCATTAGCACGAAATCTGTACGAAGTGGCAAAAAATTGAGATGTAACAAATCGACAACCTAAAAAACTGCAACTAGACGTCGATGTGCAAAAATCAGAAAGATCCAATACTCCTTTTTCATAAAATGCTTGTTGATTGAAAAATTACGAATACACAATCACTATTCCACAAAGTAGTTTACACAAAGCTTTTACTCTTGTAGGATTTTTACTAAAAAAATTATGAGGGTTAGTTGAGTAGGCTCACGAGTTTCCAATACTATTCAACGTATAATTTAGCAGGACAGGGTAAAACTATGAAATGGTGCATTCCACTCTTAAGACACTATTTCTGAGAAGTTCTACCTTCCCTATGATAAGTCAAAAATTAATCAAATCTCAAAATGAGATATTGTGGGTGGTCTTGTGCACTAAGTTTCATGGTATCATTGGTTTTGCTCAAAAACAAAAATTCACACGGCTACAGTATGCCAAAGTTTGAAAATTGATGTATTTTTGGCATTTTCGGTGGTCTTGCTAGCCAAGGAATATTTCAGGATCGGATATCGGATTGATTTCGTTCGATAAATGAGTATTCATTTTACACAAGAGAGAATAAGCTATCTTTTGATGTAATATTTACAGTGAATAACTACATACTACATTTCTTCGGACAGTTTAAACTGTCAAAAATGAGCCTTCAAAAGTGAAAAAATGTTGTTCATGTGCACTCTCGTGCACCTTCCCATCGGAAGCCGCAGAATTTTATTTTCATATTTTATAGCTCATGCATTTATACTGTATTGGTTAACCTTTCATCAGAATTTTGGATCGTTTTAGGAGCTGCACAGCTCTGAAGAAGGCATACTTATGGAAATTGCTCAGAAGTCACTGCGTTTTCCAGGTGACCATTGTTTAGTCCTTATGAATTTTATATAATTACTTTACTCCTTTACTCCTTACTTTACTCTATTATCTGTACTATAGAATTATCAAATAACTAACGGACTATAGTTTGATGTACTAATTGTTCCACAAATAAACATTTTTCACTATGCAAAAAAGTTTAAATTGTCGAAAAAGAAAAGCAAAAAAAGGAAAATCCTCTGTAGGGTACTCCCGAGCACCTTCAGCAATGATGCCAAAGAATTATATATTTTTATATTTTAGTTCATACATTCATAGTAGCTGTGAAAGTAATATCGTCCTTATCGTTCACCGTTTTGAGAACTATAGAGCTTTGCATACAATGAACTGTCATTCGAATATTTTTCGAACCTGGATAAATGCCCAACCAATTAAGTTCTGGGACTACAAGATGCTTCTTTGCCTAATACATAAGAAGAAAAAATGTGGCTCCAAGTCATTATAAATTTTCATTAACCTAGGTTTTATGGTTGCTGAACGAAGTGCCTCAAATGAAAAATCGAAAATTTTGAAAATTTTTAATAAATCTCAGAAATCGCGTGGTTATTTAAAATTTATCAACAGGAAAACCAAAAGAGTTATTTAGATGCCGTTTGCTGCATAGGAAAGGCGCTGCAGTCTACTATCACTTGGTCTATTTTTGTATGACTGACATCACGTGGTGTGAAACAGACTGCCTTCAACTATAGAGAACCTTCTCACAGCTGATAAGATAGGCCGGAGTGTGACAGCCGAAATTTTGTTTTGCAACATTAAACTCGCAGCTTCGATTTGTTCAATCAAATTCAAGAAGTGAGGAATTTTTGTTGCGTCTCTTCTGAGGCATCCTGTTGCCCAACCATTGTGAATAGATCGATGAAATTTTAACAGTGATTCGATTCACATCTTTTCTTTTTTTCGCTTAATCTGAAGATTTTTAATTTTTTCTGTATCGCGTTGATGGCATGTTTGGTGGAATTAATCAGAATTGTTGTACCAACTTTCAGAATGTGCAGAGATCTATAGCTCCTAGAAAAGTACATTAATCTGACTGAAATTTCAACACAATATGTCGGACATTAGTGGCTACAGAAATGAAGAAAAAAATTCTGCGGTATCCTATGGGAAAGTGGTCAAGTAAGGTTTCAAATGGCTTTTTCGTTTTATATTCGACTTAATTTTTGACACTTTAAAATAGCATAAAAGTGTAAAGTAAGGGATTGAAAATTCTTTTTCAATATGAATATAGACCACTAACTTCTGCAGGTAATGAATATTTGGCGATAGAGTAACGTCTTTTCTGAGCTATGATATTTCGAAACACGTATACAGACTGAAAACTATAAAAAATTTAAAAATTCAAAACTATAGAGTACTGTAGCTATGCGAATTTTGACTTTTATGCGAAGTGAATGTTGCCACAATATTAGCGTGTAAAACTAATCAAAATATCTCATTTTCGGATATTATTAATTTTCAACTTATCATAGGTCAATAGAACAGAAGGTTGAATCTGTTAGAAATCGTGTCTTAACAGTTACCAGTATTCAAGGCAAAACAGACTATAGTTCTTTGTGATAATCTAATCCTACGCTGTTATCGCATTTAGCCATCAAATTTTAGAAAATAAACTTGGAGTTTGTGCAAAAAAAGATTTGATATCTGTGCATTGTCACTTAAACGCTGCAATTTGTACAATGTCATGCCAAAAGAATGAGTACTTAATTACGCGTGAATCCGTTGCTATTCACAATATTCATTCAAACTTTAGTTTAAACTATTTCGAGAGAAATTACTGAGCTCACTAGAGCTATCTCAGTTCACGAGACTTGCCAGAGTTCACGGCGCTATCGGAGACATATCATGCATGATTGTATAATTTCAACGATCGTCCTTAATCGTAAGTCTTCGATGCAATTAAACTCTAAAACTTTCGTAAATAAAAGAGCTGATTTGTCACACTGAAAACAGTTGCATCGGCAGGAACACACATGGTATCGCTGAGATACAAAGTGCGATTCGAACCATGCAAAAATGAATGTAAACGACACATTGTCGTGTCGATATGTTAGAAACTTAGTACTTAAAAGAATGCTTAGTATTTTTCCGATATAACTTTGTTCCAATAAATGTCTTGAGAATATGCACTTCCAAGTCACGACAGTCTCGGCTCTAATAGAATGAGTCGTCAGGAGCAGACACAGTAGCATGGCTCGCAAAATAAATAAATTCTGGCGATGTCAAGATGATAACATCCGACACTGGCTGAGCTTATAAACAACACAGA
>CAWUHX010000567.1:0-50249 GCA_963922205.1 Romanomermis culicivorax
AAAGTCAGGGCCAATAAGGGGATTTAGGTTAACAATCGGGTCCCCTACAGTACGCCATTCTTCGAATGGCACTGTTCCCCATTCTGGTGAATGAGGATTAGGGATTGGCACCCCCGACCCGGCCGCATTGTCCATTATTCTGCAGCATTAACCCTAGGAACAAGGCCGAGGTACACCATAGTTTACCTGTGGTAGTACCAGCTGGGTTGGGTTCCCGAAGTAGATAAACCATAATGGAGCCACCCAACGGGGGTCACAGCATGCCACTTTCAGTGACATGGCCATATTGCCTATGGGATATAGCATGGGTTTTCCATTAATGTGACTGATCACCACTTCGTTTAATGTGACATGGCTCCCAATTTCTACTTAATGTGACACTCCATATTTTTATTAGTTCATCAATCAAGAAAAGACGAATTTTTATAACTGAATTTTGGTTTCGAGCGATCTATAGGCGCTAAAATTAATAATTTCCCATATTACTTCTTTGTGGGACAAAGTCAAAGGAATCATCAAAGCACCTGGGAAAAAAGGAAATTCCTACTGTAAACGCTTCCACAGGGACACTTATTTGTCAGTTTCAACTTTACGATTATTGCAAAAACAACCGAAATGCCGAAAATTCATGTAATGTACTTACAAAAGTGAAGAAAGTTACTTCGAAATTATGACAGCATTTTTGCTTTTTAGATAACTTTTGCATGTTCTTTTTTGAAAACGATGAAAAATTACACTGATGAATTGCGATTTGTGCCAATTTTACGTCAAAATCAGGATAAGTTTTTGCATCTTGAGAAAATTTTCCTGGTTTTTCTGTAAAAAAGAATCAAAAAACAGAAAATTATACAAATAATTTACGATTCTTGACCAAAAATTTTCGTTTGTACTGGCACTAACGAAGCCCAAATTTTTGTTTGTACTCTGGACTGTTTCGTTTGTAAACTACAAAAGAAACACTGGTAGTTAATGCCAGTGGTTTGCATCAGAGGAAATTTTTGGATTTTTATTTTCTATAGCATTAAAAAATGATTATTTCATTATTTATTTCCTGCCTGAAAAGTCTGATTTTTGGTTAATTCAACATGTTTTCAGTTAGGCAATCTAAAATCCAAAAATTATGCAAGTAACAAAGTATAGGGATGGCTTTTTCAGACAGAAGAACCTCTACCATTCTCCCACACTGATGATGTCTTATCATTTTCCAAATGCAAAAAGTTATGTTCACCAAAGTCTAAAATCCTAAAAGGACCACAAAATGATTTTGTTGAAAATGATCTAGAAAAATCCGATTTTGTCAAAAACATTAAAAAAATAATAGAAGCTCCAATATTCATCCATAACATGCTGATGTTCAAAAGCTATAAGCATAAGCTAAACCCACATTTTCCCAATGCACGATGAAAATGATACATAAAATCGTTAGTGATTTGAAATCTTTTGAGAAGCACCAGAAAATTTTTGATATTTTTTTAAATGCATAAAAATGCATCTTCAGACAGGAGACTCGGGCATGTAGCTGAGGAGGAGGGACAGGGAGGAACTGATCCCTGCCAAATTTTATTTTAGACTACAAAAGACTGAGCTTAGTGTAAGAAGTTGCACAGTGCAGGCTAATCCAATCACACATCAGCACATTGTTGTTAAATAAATAAGTGTATTTTACATTCGATCTAGTGTACTTCTGGCCAGCTTTTGGCTGGAATAGTGTTTTTTCTAATTATTTATTTGATTTTCTATTTGTAACACTGAACTTATTTCAATAGAACTTTTGCTCCATTGCGGTCATGGTTGACCGGACAATATTTCAGCGAAATCTAGTATTTGACAAGAACTTTACTATACTGTTTCAGATAAATTTTTTAGTGGAGTTGAAAAATAGATTTACATCTGATGTGCAGGATTTACTCTTAGCAATTGGAGCTCATTTAAATCCCTTGTCTCCCAACTTTCCTAAAATTGATGTGATCAAGCCTTTGTTTAATGTTTATGGTAATGTTATCGGGATGGACAACATTTTACTTAGAAGTGGATCAATAGTTGCTAAAACAGTAGTGAAAAAATCGTCTGTAATGCTTGAGGATGTACACAAATTAATTCCAATGCTATCGACTGATGCTTTTCCCAAATTGCTCAAATGCATGAAAATTGCTTTAACTATTCTGGTTTTTACAGCTAGCCGCAAACTGTCTCTTTAAAATTGGTTTAAAACTCTTTTTGCAGAATAAAATCTCAGAAAGTCACACCAGTGACTCAAGCAGAATAAATGATTTTTTGGCAATGAAAATCAATCGTGCCATTAACTTCGTTTTGCCTCATTCTAAATAATTTACTTTTTTATGTGCATTTATTTCTGGTGTTGCAAAAAACATTCTTGAAAAACTATTGTGATAAATTAACATCTCAATTGTACAAAAATTGCAGCTAGTAGTTTTCTTAGCTAAGTATGACCAATACAGTGTGTTCTTCACAATTTTCTATGTAAACTTACAAAGAATTTAGTCCGCCCTAAATTAATAGACCCAGATACGTGCCTGAGGAGACTCGCCTAATCAAGAGGGTTGTTGAACTCTGATTTTTACAAGTGGATTTGGCTTGTCTCCCTAAATTTTTAGGTAACAATCAAAATGTCTAGGAGCCATGGCTCTTAATTGGTCCAAAAACCCCTAGTTAGAGCTTGAAACTTTTCAAATGTTCCCAAAGTGAATTCTTCTGTTTATTCTATATAAATGATGTAGCTTTTTTAAATTTGACACCTAGCATGAGAATGATTAATTTTGCGGATGATATTAAAATTTATAATCAATCATCGAATCATTAAGCTTTGTGGAAAGATTTGAACAGCATACATGATTGGTCATTACATTGGCAATTATATTTATCCTCAGACAAGACCATGGTTTTCCATTTTGGGAAAAACAACCCAAAACGTTCGTATGTTCTGCAGGAATCAGATATACAAAGTTCTAAATAAAGCATAGTATGTGACTTTGGAATGGACCTATCAAACAGTCGCAGATCCAGAAATTTTTCTCAGGGGGTGGTGCTCAAAATTGAGTATTTTTCCAAAAAACTTCAAAAATTTTTGGAATTGGCTCATAAGTATACAGAAAAAAATTGTATTTCAAAACATTCAGGGGAGGACAACCCCCCACACCCCTAAATCGGCACTTGCTATCAAATGATATAAAATTTACTAATCATATTTCAACTAAATGGGTGGTCTTGGTCCAGTGGTTATTGCCTCTGACTGCCAGTCTCAAGAACCAAGTTTGATTCCGGGTGTAATCCCAAAATGAATTTCTGGTAGCTGGCCCAAGCAGACACAGCTTTTCATCCTCTCGGGATATATAAATAGTGTAGGTGAGCTTGGCATGCTGCTTGCCAGGGTCCAGTCAGCCCAGTTAGCATGTTGGTAATAGTGCAGAAAATGAGGAGGTGGGCCTATTCCATTATGAGTTTGGTAGCCGATCAAGTCCTGCTTGTCAGGCAGATGCCAGCCCTTAGAATGTGGCCTCCACTAGGCAGTAAAAGGCAAGAGCGCCTTTCATTTAAGGTGTGCACTTGTATGACTGTATAGTCCTGTAAAGCCTGCCTTTCTAGCTATGAGAAAATGGGTAGGTGTACCAGCAAAAATTTATAAAAAAAATATTTCAAGTGAAGTTGAGAGTTCATATTTTGGACTCAGTTTAATATTCAGACAATTTGTAAGTAAGGACGTAAATCTTCTCACTAATTTTTATAAAACTTTACATTAGGCCTCTGGGGCTGTATTCATAAAAAGGCTGAAGTCTATAGACGGGTCTATAGACCAAAGTCAGGAAAAAACAGTATTCATAAAAAGTCTAAAGCCTAAAAGTTTGTCTAAATCAGTGGACTTTTAGACCAAAAATCTAGCCTGCTACCCTAGCGGGGCTAAATGTGTTTAGACCAAAATTTTTCATCAAAATGGCTGCCTTCTTAAAATCTGGGTATTGTGATGAGAAAGAGTTTTTCGTGATATACGATATTCCTCAGCTTTTAAATCAAAAATGCAAAGATTTCGTTTTGATTGTCAAGATGTATTGAACATTACTGAATTGATTTATGGAGATACTGACTCAGAGAAATTGAGCTATTCCTGCCATTTTGCGAGTTTGCATTGTTATACAGTGCTATTCTTGGAGGACAATTCTAATGGTAATCAGTGACTGATAGTATTAGTCAACCAACAGCATGTCAAAATATTCATAAAGTTACTGCTGCAATTTTATGCTATTTGCATCAGTATATCAGTTTTCCAAATGGAGATCAAATTCAAAAAGTTAAATCTAATTTCACTCAAAAGCTGGTTTTCCTGGTAGGCATTCGTATTTTTCTCTAGAACTTTGAAATATGGGAGGATGGAATTCTTCAGATGTGCTTACTCTGCTGTTCTAGTAGCTGAGTTCCGATGATAGAGGTTCAAAATTATTTTGCTAATCTAGGTATAGTCATTGTTCTATTCTTCTTCTTTATGAGTACATTGCAACGATAATTGGTTCCTGGAAGAAACCCATGCCATATTAATAAAATATGGCCATGTCACTGTGAGTGACATACGGTGACCCCGTTGGGTGGCTCGTTTAAATTCATTTCAGGAACCTGACCCAGCTAGTAGTGACTATAGGAAGGTCTATAGGGTACTATGGTGCTGTCCTGGGGTTCTGCTGTAGAGTAATAGACAACCCGGCCAGGTCAGGGGTGCCAATCCCTTGTCCCATTGAGTGAGGACAAGGCCACTCGTGGAATGACCTGATATAGGGGGCCCGATTGTAAACCTAAATCCCCTTTTTAGCCCTAATCTATGAGGTACAAGGGCTCCTCGAACCGAGGGGATAGTCAAAGGGAAACCGACTTAGGGAAGGGTGCCCACAAATATACCCTCAACAACAATAACCCCTGAGAAGACTCACCTAGTCCTCTTCTTGGCTACAACTTGGCCCAGGGGTGACTGTGTCAAAGGGGATGACAGAAATGGGTGACGGCAGTCCGATTTGGGTTGCGCGCAGGGGTGTGCACTGTGCGTGGGTCAGCGAGCGACGCAAAACATTCCACGAATAGAGCGACAGGTGATTCCTAAGCTTAAGGCAACAGGTAACTCCTAGGCATGGGATATGATAAGGTAACGCAGTGGAGGGCACCAAGTAATATGCAAATTTATTCAAATATCAGCATTGGATGCAAGATATATGCAAATTAATAAAATATAAATGGACGGATGCAACGATGCAAGCTAAATGCAAGGGAAGACGATTAAGGCCCAAAAATGAGTGAAAAACTAAAGAAACAAGCCCTTTTAAAGGGCCTCATAGACCTACAGTATGCCCTGGGTGGAGCTAACAACACTCAAGCTAACTTCTGCAGCGGAAATTGCTGCAGAAGATGCCTATGGTCACATAGACATTTTCCAGTTTGGATGGATTAAGCATTTGGATGAGTTTCACTCTCCATGCTAAATGTATGAAGGTCATTTAGAGAGAATCTCCAAACTAGTCATTTTGCATTGCGAAATGTCACTATTTTTTACTGGTAAGAGGTGCAGGTTATGCTCCAATTATGGCCATTTACTCATAGAGCTTATCTTTGGCGGAAATTCTATCCAATAGGTTACATACTGTAGTGTACGTGCGCAATGAAAAATAACAAAACACAATGGAAATGAAAAACACAAAATGAAACAGAAAGGAAACACAAAAAGTACACACAGAATGCATGTAAAAATATAATATGCCAAACGCAAAAATATGAGTAAGTGACTGTAAAACAGAAAGTGGTGAAAAACATAAAGTAAAAACATGATGTGGATCGTGTGACCTAGGGCAAAATTCATCGGCATGTGACCTGTACATAAGTTTGTTAATTTGGCTTTAAAATTGCATCAAATTACTGTCATGCACGATCTGTGAATTTTTCGAGCAGCTGTGGTTACACAGACTGCAGTCTGGAGTCTGTATAGCCAGGCGGATATACCAAATGCAGTCTACAAGCGCCTATACAAACTGTGTTTTGCTGATTAATGTGCATTCATATATAGCAAACTATGACATGCAGTTGACAAACTTTGAAACCTGCTGACAAAGAATAAACATGACACATCCGTCTCATCTGCCTTTGTAGGTATATTGAAATGTAGAGTAATGATATTAATGTGATAAAAATTCTTTCACTGGATTATCAGATTCCAAAAGTAAGATTTTTCAACTGCCAGTATTTTTTCTTACACTTGAGTTCATTTCCTCCTGACTCAAAAGTATAGGGTTTGAAAATGCAGCTGCTGTTCTTATTGTTCTGTTGTTTCCTACCCTGGAAAATCAATTCAAGGATAGCTTTTTCAATAAACGTACGACGTTGGAAAAATGTCTCATTTTACAAATTAAAAAATATGTCCATACTTTCATAAGTGTGAAAAATTCAAATTAAACTTGAAATTTATGAAAATTGCCTCCATTATGATCATGAATTCAAACTGGACTCCATATTTAAAATGAGTTACAAAAAAATTAACCCACAAATTTCTCAATTTTATTTGGATTTCAATTTCCTTCCACAGTAACATGCACTGATCACTTAGACATTAGTGTTCCAAGTTGTATCTGCATAACTTACAGAGAAAAAATTCGGCGATGTTTCAAGTGAAATTAGCCAAAGTTACCCCACTTTACCTTATGTTTTTTGGGAAAAATTTCGACTTTTTCCCTCCCCCGCCCCAAAATTCGGATTTACCCCCCTTCGCCAACTGGTCGTAGGTCTTACAGGTATGGGTGTAATCTTAACTAGTTTCTATCAGACGCGGCCGTTAGCATATCTACTTCGACTTACTAATTAATGCTCAACAGTTTCCATCAATCAAGTTAGTTCGTTTCATTTTCTAATCGCTAACAGACCATTATGTCGCCCAAAATTGAGATTTTTCAACGTTTGCAACCCGAACTTTTGCGTTTATTGAGGATGGAAATTGAAGACATCATTCTAGACTGCGATTTTAGATCTTCTATTCATGAATATCTGATGTTGGGTATATGGTTGGCCAAGTTGGCGGGGTCCCCCCCAAGTACAGGTATGCAGAGGGCAGATTCTAATCTATGAATATCAAGCTTATGTAGACCTAGCCTTTGAAGTCTATCTTCATAGGACAAACCAGATTTATGACCAAAAATCTTTCTGGTAAATCTATGTTGAACATTTTCGATGTAGCGTATGCTAAAAAGTGTGGATTCCATACTGAACTACAGTATTCTAATATTGGACGTACATAAGTAACGAAAGCCTTTGCTAGAGTATTTTCCTCACGGGAGACGAAAGACTTCAAAATTAAAGTGGACCTATTATAGGCATTTTTCACGATGTATCTATAATGTTCTTTAAACTTCATATTAGGATATATAAGAATTCCCAAATCTTTAACATAAATTGCCTTTGATGGAAGATGTTTGTAACAAAAGTATATTGACACGATCGGTTTTTTGCACCCAAATACAAGACATAACTTTTTGTAGTAGATATAGATAATTGCCAGACGGCAGACCAATTTGAAAGAGTATCAAGGTCTTGTTGAAGAATCATAAAATTTGTTGAGACATTGAAAAATTTTTATATCATCTGCAAAAAGAAAAATTTCACTTTTGATATTGTCAATAATGTCATTTATGTACAAAAGAAGCAAAGTTGGACCTAATACACTACTTTGGGGCACACCACTAGACACTTTGAGCTGAGATGATAGGGAGTTTCCAATTTTGACCCTTTGAAATCTATTCTTAAGAAAATTTGATATCTAGCCTAAAAGGGGACGAGAGAGACCATATTTAGAAAGTTTGAGAAGGAGCTTAGAATGGGAAACTGAGTCAAAGGCCTTGGCAAAGTCAACGTACACCATGTCTTAAGGAGTGTCCTTTGTCCACCTGATTTAGCCATGAGTTTTTACACTTGAGTAACTGTAGTTCGCAGGATCTATGTTTTAGGAAACCAAACTATTGATATGCTAAAAGGTTATGCTGATGAAGGAAACTTAAAAATTTATTATTAATAATTTTTTCCAAAATTTTGTATGGGACTGAACATAGGGAAACAGGACGTTATATCAGTTATACAACTGTTTGACCATGTTTCTGTACAGAAAATTCTTACAAACACAAAAAGTAAGAATTTCAGAAGATTTAAAACTGAAATTCTTGCTTTTTGTGTTTGCGAAAAAAGTCGAAATTTTTCCCAAAAAAGGCCAATACACTTGTTTGCAAATTTTTCAATTTTTCCAAACTGGGGGGGGGGGGGGTTGGGTGATGTTGGGTATGGTTGGCCAAGTTGGGGGGGTCTCCCCCAACCCCTCGCCAAGTACAGGTATATATAATGTGGAAAAAATCTGAAGTGTGGAAAAATTTTTTTGAGGTTTTTTCCACAAATGTGGAAGAAAAATTTGAGGAGCTCTTCCAAATGAAGTTGTTTAGTTAATATAGTACCAAGGGTCTTAAAGTAATACAGTTTTTATACTTTGTGGTGAAATTATGTAGTGGTAAACGCATTTAGTCTATAGGCTGGTGGACCAGGTTCGATTCTTGAAGAAGGTGGGATTTTTCTGTAGTGACGAGGAGTATGTGACATGTGTGCAGATTTTATGCAAATGTGTTCCTGAATATCATGAGCGGCTGCATTTTCGAACTGATCTGAATAGCCGGCATGTTAAGGAGTCCGAAAATACCAGTTTCGACCATAATTCGGAAGGGAACCGACTTGTAAAAAAATTCCAAAAATTCATTTTCCAATGTTCTGTAGTATTGGAATATTTATGATTCTTATGATTCTTCATTTTTCCTAAGCACAGATATATCAGCTGTCGAATTTGTATGCAATTTAGGTTTTCTGCGCCTTGATTTTTTGTTTCTAACACTATGAATTTTGATAAATTCCTATCATAATTCCAGCCGAAAATGAAAATTTTTGTTTTTTATCGATTTTCGATAAATTACTGACTGTTCAAAAAAACAATGGTTTTTGTATTGTGATGTGATAACTATGGCTGATTTTTCAATTTTTCTTTCTTTTTTTATTTGTTTTTTAAGCAGTTTTACGCAGAACTTATTCTTCCAAAAAGTAATATTTTTAAAAAAATTGCAAAAGCTGGTTTTGACCAGTTTTTTTTAAAACTTTTTGTCGATTTATAAGGCATCTTTGGCCGATTTTCATTTGCCAATTGGGCAACACTGGTCAAGATTTTGGTCATTATTGTCATTACTTTTTTTGCTCTATCAGCATTGCTTTCCGGAGCTCACTCATTTTGAGCCGTCATCTTGAGTGTGGCCTTCATCGTGGTTGTTGTTTTGCACTGTTTGCACCCTGGATCAAAGGTTTGAGGACCCTGGAAAATTCTTGTCGTGCATGTCTGGCGCCAATCATAATAAGATTAGCATGATTGTACTAGTTTTCTAAGTTGGGACAGAACGAAGGATTGCATTTAGCACAGTCCAGATCCGGTCGTCTCACATTACCAACACACAAACCAAAAGGACAAAGGTTGCAGGAGCAAATATAACCAAATTTCAAAAGATGCATTGAATCCGAGTTGCATCGATTTTGATCGAATCTTCGCTGATTCTTGGATGAAAATAATCAAAAAATATTGTATCGGTCTGCATGAGTTGACATCTTTCATTCGGAAAAACAGGTGTTTGGTTCCGACTCATTAATTTGTACTTGGGGATTTTAGGGATAATTTCATCATCCTTCTTCCTAGCTTACAAAAACTGAAAAGTTTTGAAATGGATCCAGATTTTCTTCAAATGTTCAAGTGGGAAACTTTACTGTTCTGCGCAAAATTCTCTTAATTCTCCACAACTTAGTGTGTATATAAACAGGGATAAATTATATTCCAATGAATTACGACAGAGGATAAAAAATTAAAGAAATTAAAAAAAATTTTATTCATTATTTTTGTCACTTTTACTAATTTTCACATTTTTTTGTTTTCATTGATTTTTTATTTTTCATTGGTATTCATTTTTAGTCGCACTTTTATTTTTTAACATTTTCATTCACTTTTTCCTTCTCATTTCTTAATTATTTTATTCATTTTTTATTTTTTATGCTTTGTTTTTTTGTTTCAGTACTCTTATTAATTTTTCTTTTTTTCTTTAAATTTATATTAACTTTTTTGTACGCATTTTTCACGTCGATAGTTTCTTATTTATTTTTTCTCTTTTTTTCAATTTTTTATTGTTTTCATTTATATTTCAATTTTTTGTTTTAATATTTTTTCTGAATGCTCAATAACTTTTCATATGTATGAGCCCTATATACGTTTTCTAGGCCTATCAAAATATACACTATTTTCTTTTATACTTTGTGCATATAACATGTCAAAAATGGTTTATTTTTTGGTCGTTTTCTCCAGAACTTTTTCCTTCCATTTTCTCAAATTTTTCCTTTTCATTTTTTAATTATTTTCATTCATTTTTCAATTTTTTTGTTTTCATTTTCTATCGCTTTTTTTCATTTTTCATTCTTATCCATTTTTTCCTTCTCATTTCTTATTTATTTTTATACGTTCATTTCTTCTTTTCGTTCCCAGCCTATTCTTTCTTCTCATCTCCTTATTATTTATATTCGTTTTTATTTTCTATTTTTTTGTTTTGCTCTATTACCTTTATTGATTTTCCATTTTTTTCTCTTTCTCATTTTTTACCTGATTGTTTCTTATTTATTTTTTTCATGAATTCTGTTTTTTCGATTTTTATTTGGTGTCTGCATCATCGTCTTCTGCAGAAAAAGTTCTCTCTTTTTTTCAGATAGTCAGAATCTGCATCGATCACGTTATTCGCATGGACGACGTCATCATTATTACGGAAATCTTAAAATATTTCAACTTCCAAGAATTATGCATAGCGGAGCGAATAAATCCAAATTTCAAAAGTTGCATCGAATTTGAATTGCATCGGTTAAAATGCGTCGATTTTGATCGAATATTTACTGGTTCCTGGATAAAAGTTTTGAACAAAATCGAAGCGTATTGTTCCGGCCTGCGTCATTTAAAAAATTATGACAGTGTGATGTCTTTTGTGGTTGAGAAACAGTGCTTGGATTCGCCTGATCCATTTACAGAAGAGGATTTTAAAGGAAATTTCTTTATCCTTCTTCGTAGTTTAGAAAAACTGACATGTTTGGAAATTGATTCAAGTTTTATTGAAATATTCGGCTGGGAAAGTGCATTGAGTTTTGTGGAAAATGCTCGCAATTTGAAGCAACTTAGAGCAGCTATCGGCGGGAATGAAATATCCAACAATGAACTGCAAGGGAGAATAAATAAAGTTGTTATTGGCCATTCCGCCTTGACGAAATTAACAGTTGTTCAAAGTTATGATTTATGGATTGATTTATCATCATGTCGGAATTTGACTGATTTGACACTGACTTTTTTATATGGAACAATAGACAGTGCAGATTATGAACAATTGTATGCATTGTTGGATGTTAATTTGAATTTAGAAAGTTTGGATATTCCTACAGTATCACACAATAATCTTCAGCTGGTCGAAAAGTTGATGAGGTTGCCAAAATTGAAGAGTTTGTCATGGAACATTTGGCGGTTCAATTACACCCAGCTCGATGACGATTTGCTTTATCACAGAATTATGAAAGATTTGTATTTCGTTTCTTTGCAAAATATTCACATTGAGTGTGAAGACTCCGAAAGTCAGGCAAAATTCGTTGCTTTCCTACTATCCCGTAGTCCCCTGTTGAAAGAATTTTCTTTGAGAGCATACCACCAAAATTTGGCGTTTTATCGCATTATTTTCGACAAGTTTCCCCTTTACGATCAAATAGAAATTTTCAGACTAGTGTATTCGCCGGAGCCAGATGAAGTACAGTCGTTTATTTACAACGAAATATCAAAGATGGTTAATTTAAAGCACTTTCGGATAAATTATAACAGTTTTTACTCCGATCATATTGAAAAGATCAGCGAATTAAGGACATTAAAATTGTAAGTTACGATTCCTGAGTTCATGGAGGGTGACCAATTTCAGTGAAAAAACAAAAAATGCACGAATTTTTGATAAAATTAACATAAATGAACAGGAAGAAGCCAAAAGGGTCATTTATGCTTGACTTTTCCAACAAAATGGAGCGAAATGCAATGAACACAACTTCACTGAACCGAAGCGAAATTTTCGTTTCATTTTCGGTTGGAGGTTACCTTCGGTCATTTTCTAGAAAATTGTAGTCATCCTTTGCGATTTTCGAAGTGCATTTTCAGACAAAAGGAAAATTTGTTTTGTTGGAGTTTATATTATAGGAAATTTCAATTATCCTTTCCGATCGAAAGTGCATTTTCAAGCTGAATTTTTCAAACTGCTGGTGATCCGTTCTGTTCTGTCGAAAAAGACAAGCGTAAATTACCCTTGAGCCTAAGAACAAGCTACTTGAAACAGAAAAACGACCATCTGCCCAAAAGTAACATGAACTACGGTGTTTTGCCTGTCATGTGCATCATTACTACCATTTGCATGTGTTTAACTGCTATAAAACCTGCATCTTGCTATTTTTTTATCTGAATCGATCATTGAAGGTGGTAAGCTGTCGAAAAATGTTAATTTTGTTGAGTTTTGGACCTCGTTGCTGAAAAATATTTCGCCCTTGATATCTTAACAAACATTAGAATAAGGTTTTTTTTATAAAACTGTCTTTTCAAAATCGATTGCGATGCTTTTTTCTGAGTAGATAACACACTGTCTATGTTGCTGAACTGTTTTTTAATTCTTAAATTTTTTTCAGTCTGCGTTGGTCAGCAGAGGATCCTGCAGCTTTGAAAATGATGCGGTCCACCTCTTCATTGGAAGGAATACATTTATACGCCAATAGACCTGCTTCCCCAGGATCGTTCGACCTCATTTTGGATCAATGTCCAAATTTACGTTATTTTGCCGTCGACATCCTGAATGCCGAACAAATCCGGAAATTGCCCCTTAAAGCGCCCAACTTGCAATATTTCCTAATACGCACGTTTAATTCCGACTTATCGTCAATCAAGGACGCATTAACATACACAGTTGGAAATTTGCCGAATTTACGTCAATTATTCATTCCTGAGGTGCTGTACAATTTATTGTTACGACTCGAGCCGGTGAAACGTTTGTCCAGGCAAAAAAGATTATCCATCATTACCGGCTGGCATCGCCCTTCTCCACACGACTTGATCGATGAATGGATTCATTTTTGCTGCCAATAAAACCCATCCACCTAAAATATTGGAACATCGAGAAACTTTGGGCGTCCTCTTCCAGTTAGTTCGTAAACATGTTGTTGTTCCAATTGGCATATCCCGTTATTTTGTTTGCAATTGCATCAATGTACTGCGAATTTTTCCCAGAAATTTCCAGTTTTGTTATCATTTTCACCAAAAAAACTTTTTTAAAATGCAAAATTCTTCTCGTAAAATTGAAGTTGAACCTAGAAAAGTAGAGATTTCCTGCTATGATTTGCTGTCTTTTTTTCATCTTCACAGGAAAACGTTAGCAACACCTTGCCATAATTTTCAACCGTTTCTATAAAAAAAGCTGAAAGATTTTTCAGTATGCGGAAATTTTTTATATAATTTCGAACTAAAATTTGGAAAAATCGTAATTTCTTTGTGTATAATTTCTGTTTTTTGCAGAAAAACAAGGAAAACTTTCTCGAGATACGAAAATTTTTTCCTGATTTTGACGTAAAATTGACAGAAACCGCAGTCTTTAGTAAAATTTTCCATCATTTCTATTGAAAAAACCTAGCAAACTTAGTCAAAATACAAAAATTTGAAAATAAAATTAGAAAAATTTCGCAAATTTTTGCTATATTTTCCATTAAGCTGGAAAAATTCTCTAAAATGCAAAAAAATTCCTCCCAGTTTTGAAGTGGAAAAAGATCGCCATTTCCTGCTATAATTTTCTGTGTTTTTCAATCATTTTTACAAGAAAACTGGAAAAAATTTCTAAAATGTAAAAATTATTTGATAACTTCCATCTCAAATTGAGAGAAAGAGCAATTCATTATTATAATTTTCAATCGTTTCTGTCAAGTAGAATTAGGCATTTTTCAGTGTGAAAATTCTACTGTATTACCCACTTTTGGAAAATTATTGTCTAAGAATATAGAATCGTCTAGTAGAGTTTTTAGTTTTTTTTTTGTTTTTTTTTATTTATTTGTCGAAATCCTGTTCTAACAGCCATATTTGATGTTGCAGACAAATTGTCGCATTCGTTTGAAAAATACTGTGAAATGATGTAATCATGGGTCAGACCGGACGTCGGATCCACTATTCTTTTCCACGTTTGCACTATAACAATGTGGAAAAAATATTGTGTTCTTTCGAGTGTTTTCAGCTCTTTCAATCATTCTGATATTTTTAGAGTCGTTATTTATTTGAAATTGAATGACAAAATGTAATTTTCTGTAGAACATGGTTTCCAGAAAACAATCCAACAACTTAATAGACTTCTGGCGAATCAATTTTCCCAAGATTTATTTCAAAAATCAGATTTGAATTTTCTGGTCAAAAATCGTGATTTCTGAAAATTTATAATTTGAAAAATTCCAAAACTAGTGATTCATGCGCGAACTTTTGTGTATTTAGCCAAAAAGCTATGAGTAAGAAGAGTAGAAATTTTTCAAAAATGCTTCCATGAAGCTTTCGAATTCAATTTACGTTAAGAAAGGAACAATCACTTGAAAAATCTCAGGAAATTTACACGTGTTGATCTTTTTCGGAAAATGTGGATTTTAGTGATTACCGATTAAAACACGAGGTGAGCATACCTGTAAGACCTCCGACCAGTTGGGGAGGAGTCGAAAAAAGTCGACATTTTTCCCAAAAAAGGCCAAAAAAAGATACACTGTTTTGCTAATTTTTTTCAATTTTCTCCAAATGGAGGGGGGGTTGGGTATATGGTTGACCAAGTTGGGGGGGGTCCCCCGAAACCCCCCCCCCCCTAGTACAGGTATGGAGGTGGGACATACGTTCAAGATAAACAGGAACTATTAACCATTGAATGGTAAAGAAGAGTACACATAATAAAAGTCGCGGCTGGGCCAGTTAATTTGTAAATAATAATGATAATTCAAGTTTTTTTGGATTGGAGTCTTGTAAAACGCATCAAAATGCATTTTCTCTGTATCCGACCTTCGCTAAAATGGTGGGAACTGTCGTCAAGTCGATTGGCCGGGAAAATTTATTGATTTTTTAGTTTCTTTATGGCAATTTTCTGGCTCTGTCTCAGGCTTAAACTTGGGCTGCGCTCATGACTAGGCTTTGGCTTATGCTCTGACATATGGTTATGAAGCTGTGAACTTGATTTTTCCGACCAATAAAATTGAAAAAACTTTTTCGCTCAGCACTGGTTTGTTGCTAATTTTGCTATTTTGCTGAAAAATTCACCGTTTTTTCAACAAATCGGTGTTACTTTGAGCCCAGAAAAGCGTAACTGTAAGCAGGCTTTTTTGTGCACAGCAACTAAATTTTCAGCTGTGCGACCAAATTTTTTCTGTAAAATTGCATGATGCATTTTCATGCATTATAAATAGGAAAATAAATTTCAATTGATTTAAAATTTTTCCATATTTTTCTAGTGCGTTATTAGAGAACGTCATTCTAGCTAATGTTCCTATTGTAGCTTTCAATGATCAAGATATTATGGATGGATAATAGTTGGATCCTATTAGTGTTTTTGGAAAAAAACATTTTGAATCTAGGTGCAAATTCTTGCCGGCAAGAATGCAAATTCTTGGTTGCTTGTCAAGTTTTCGAATTGTAGTTTGTCCAACTGAAAATCGAATTCGCTGAAAAATTAAACCTTCTGTTTTGGAAATGAACGTTGAAAAGATTCATTTTTCAGCATTCTAGAGTATCAAATGGTCACTTTACACAAATTTTTATTCCGAGTGTAAACAAGCGTATTTTCGTGATTTTTTGGTTGAAGGGGTTTTCGACTGCGGTAAATTCACTTCCCAATCACTTTACTCAAAAAATTATTTCAAGTGTAAACAAATGTATTTCTGCGATTTTTTGAGAGGACGGGTTTTTGGCTATGGAGAATTCGATGGATGCAGTTACGCCACACAAAAAAATCTCTCAAGTGTAAAAAAGGCTATTTCAGCGATTTTCTGTGGAAAGGGTTTTCAACGGCGGGGAATTCAATTGATGCGATCACTACACAGAATAATTATCCTGTGTGTAAAACGAAGGTATTTCCATGGTCTTTTATCGGGAGGGGTTTTCGACCAATGGGAATTCAATGGATGTGGTCAGTTTACACACAAAAATCATCATTAATGTAAATGAAGGTACTCCTATGACGTTTTGTAGGTTTGGTTTTTGACCATTAATTAATTGATGGATGTGGTCATTCTACACCAAAAATTATCTCAGGTGTAAACAAGCATATTTTTGTGATAATTTGGAGCACAGAGTTTTGGACCACAGGGAATTCAATGAATGTGATCACTTTACGCACAAAATTATATTGAGTGTATACAAATGTCGTTTTGCCATTTTTGTGGAAGAGGTTTCTGACGATGGGAAATTCAATGCACACAGTCACTTCATACAAAAAAAATGTTTTTTTTGGGTTGAGGAGTTCTTGATCACTGGGAATTCGATGGTAACAGTCACTTTACACTATGTTTACAACATGTTTTATGTTCTATGTAGTTTATGTATTTTTTACTTTTACCGGAAGTGAGAATTCGTAGTTTTAAGATTGTTTTTTATTGTTTCTTTGATGTGAAGATGACCAAATTTAAAAGTTTAATGTGCTTCTATGAAAGTTTTCACACATGGCTGAGCCCACCTAAATAGGGGTGGACTATAGTTTGTTTTTTATAAAATGCTTCTAAATTAAAAAAAAGACAAAAATCAACTATGCAGTCAACATCGCGTATAGAACGCTTTCACAGTAAGATTTTTCACTCTAAAAATTGTTAAAAGTTGATTGTATAAGCTCACAAATTTTCAATCTCACATGATGAATGGTTCAGCTGAAAATTGTAAAAATTTAAAATAGTACTTGCTTTCCACTTTTATAATTTAGAAGCATTTCAAGAAAAACAGACTATAGTCTATCAGAAAATGCCCCGTTGGGGCAGAAAAGAGAAGAATATACTTGCCTGGAAGTCACCAAGCTTGAAAAAGAAGTGAACTAGATTTTGGAGAACTTGGGTTAAATTTAGAAAAAATTCACTTTTCTAGTATTGGATTTTCATTCTTCCTCATAAAAAAATTTTCCATGTCTGTGAAAAAGTATATTCTGCAGCTGAGTGCATCAACACATTCCACAACGAAACATGTGCATCATCTTCAAAATTTTCAGGAGGATACAGGGGTGGACCTTGGTTTTTTTGGCGTTTTTGGAGACAAAAAATCCAGAAAAAAATGACTAAAAAAATTTTTTTTCATAACAAATTATCCAGTTTTAAAACCCTTGGGGTAGTTTGTACCCCCAACCCCATGTCCTCCCTCACACATGTGAGCTAACTGTGTTAAACTTTTTTGATCTTTTTAGTGTCAATAACAGGAATTAATTCTGGGAAAGTGGCACATGAAATCCCACTCGTTTTTTTAGAAAAGGCTACAGCACAAAGTCTTCTCCGAACTAAATCGATTGTGCAAGATATTTTTAATTCACTCATTTCATATAGCATATCATATAGAATTCACTCGGTAAGTTCTACTGATTACAAGCTACAAACAAATTTATTCTCCTCTATTTAACTATTAAAAAATAGCATCATTCCCAGTATTTGGGCTTAAGTTGAAATTTGCAGAAAGAGTGCAAGCTTTTTGCAGGATGGCAGACGGGAAGCAAGTTCACCCACCCCTGTCGCTTCAGTCCTGCTTCCAGAATGTCACACTGTTGCCATGGGAGTGCGAGTATGGTGGGGGAGAACTGGGTACAGGCATTGGCGCACACCCATAATGTAGGCGTGGCTGAACCAGGATTTTTGTCTGCTTTAGCCTGTTTTCCCATTTGCAAATTGGTGCCCAATGACTGTAAGCAAGGCTCAGTTGCACTAAAGGAGTCTCAGATCGAGCTCAAGAGTAGTATAGAAGGGGGGGGCTTAGGGGTAAAATTGTGCCACGCCCATGTTATAAGATAGGACTTGGACTTAGAAAAAATTTGCATCCGTGGCACCCACACAAAACATAGCCGACCTTCCGCCGACTACTATGACGTCATTTTTCCGGCTGAAAAAAAAAAGCATGACGTCACACTTGACTAGAAAGAAAAAAGTTGCCGAAACTTGGCCCACCCACATCTCCGTCAAAACTTGAGATAATGTGACATATATGGTACTTTTCGGAATCAGCTCAATGAGATCTATCGATTGGTACCCAACATGACCCATTTAGGACAACAGCCTAAATTTGGCGCGGGACTCTACTGTTTGTTCTCTTAGTTGCTACACACCGCCGCCACCCCCCCCCCCCGCCTGTTGGGGAGCGGGAGGGAAGATCGCCTAGCTAATAAAGCTGAAGCTGCCGCTTCAAGCTTTATATAGCTAGCCTAAATGGAATAAACAATCAATATGAGCAATAAATCATGTGATATATCAACAGAAATTGTGTACTCATTCGCACTGATCACAAGATCAGTCCCAGCGCCAGCCGCGGGGAGGCTAGTACACGTGTGGCGCCAGTACTTTCATAGAAAGTACCCACAAATTAGAGAATATTCTAGCAGTATTTGAGTCGTATAAACCAGAAGTCTTACACTATATATATATTTGCCTGATGTCAGACTGTCAGTGCCTCGTCACCATGCACCTAACATCCTGCACACACACATACACATGCTCAACTTCAGGCCGTCATTGGCTCCTCACCAAGCACCTGAAACCAGCATAGAGTTGCATGACCCTAGACCGTCAGTGGCTCCTCACCATGCATCTGGAGCCATGCTAGACACACACAAATTCATAAAGGACTCTGGTGATTCATCTTTTTCACTGCTGAAATACTCTCTCCTTTGTGTTTAAGTAAAAATGTCTGCATAGTAGACATGTGAATATAAAATATAGTCGAAGGAAAATTTGATAAACAAAAAATGATAATAAAAAAATCAACAATCTAATTAAACTTACCTCACATAAGCAAAATCTTACAAATCTAATGGTACAGTTGTTATACCATCATCTAGGACTTTTCGTTTTATGTACAGGAAGGGAAGACCCTGTTTCTGTTGTACATAAGTCCACATTGTATTATCACCTAGCATTCTGAATCCTATATTTTCTCCATTCCAAGGTTGCTTAGTTTCCAGAACAGATACATATTTGTCAAAAGTGATGTCATTTGTTTTTTTCATGACTCCTTTACAACTTAGTTTCTGGCTCTCTTCTCCTATTCCCATATATGTTTTGGCAGACAAACAGCACATTGCTGTGCCTGCCCACTCTACTTTCAGCAAGCCTGGAGTTCTCTTGTCATCTGGAGTTGTAACAAACCATTTTGGATAGACTTTGGTCATGAATTGGTCTTTTAACTCTGGTCTAACAATATCCAAAAGATTATGAGTTGAGATTGCAAGATAAATACTATCAGTGTCTGTTTCCATGCACTGATAACAAGCAAGATCAAAATACTTCTGTAAGATATCTTAAAAAAATTCCAGCATGCGAATTTTCGCCCAATTATAGACAGAAAGACCCACCACAATAGGCAGATCCATGACAATTTCCTGCTTATGCATGTGGACTTCATAACAGTTTTCTGTGATGAATTTTATTTTGTTGATATAAGGGCTTCGACTAAGTTCAGCAGCCCTCTTGTAATCTGTATAAAAAATGTTGAGATGTTTTTCTTTATTTGTCAAGGTTTTCCCATATCCGGTGTTACCCAGCAGTTTGAAAGTATCTGCAATCATTGACAGTTCTGGATTGGCATCACCCTCTCGCCTATGCTTGGTAACTTTGTCTTTGAATTGTTCAAAAGGGATAGATTTGTCAAATTGAACAATTTCATAAATTTTTTCAAGTATTAAACCATGGTTTACCAGAAACTGAATCATGGGTGTAGAAAGCATGATTTCTCGACCAAAATAACTACTGATCAAATTTTTTCTCGGCTGTTTGAGTTGCTCTGTTCTCTCTGCATATTCTTTCATAAGGTCACCCGCATCATTCCGACCCACCTCAGTATGCTTTATGATGGGTGGAAAGTCTGCATATGCTTCTTTCAGCTGATCGGGTGTAAAAATATCAACCTTGGCAAATCCAAACACTGACCCATCCAAAATCGATTTTTCCATGATGGTTTTGTCTACATACTTTTGGAATTGGTATTGTCTGAAAAATTGGGGACATACTCGGGATCTCTCTTTTATATACTCCTTACCTTTTTCTGACCATTGACACTCCCATATGGTGACAAGATTATAGCCTAAAGATCTTATGTAGGCTTCTTTCTCCAGTCTATTTTGATGCTCTTGATTACTGTCTTTTATCTGATGACTTTGCTGAGAGAACAATTATGACAATGCCAGTAGCATCCATAGAACTCATAGATGGAGTTAGTGTCTCGACAGTATCCATCAACTGGTAAATATCTTGGACCAATACATTTTTCTTTACCATTACCAAGGTGCTGTATAAAATGGCCACTTTTCCATGATTCTTGTTCCAGCCATTCAATTGAGATTTTCTTGGCACTGCTTACTTTCTGGAACCTGTTTCCATTGAGCACCCAGTGGTCAAAAAAGCCTGTGGGTGTAGGCATGGATTGGGCCCAGAGGTAGAGGGCATTGAAATCCAGGCCAATGATAGCCTTCACTGGCTTCTCTGGATTATTTCGTATAAAAGTTTTGTCTTTGATGGCCATACGGGTCATGACCATGGCTAGACCACCTCTCATGCTAGATTTCAAGGAATAGTAGACATCCTTTGTCTTTTCAGAAAAAAGGGAGAAATGAGTATCTGGGATACTCTTGAATAAGTACTGTTCAGTAACACCAGGTAAGGACATTGCTTCCCTAAAAATATCTATACCAAACTGAACCCAATAAAGATTAGCCATTGTAGAAACAGCTTCTAAGAATGGAATAACATCTGGAAGATTATAGAAAACTAAAAAATCTTTCAAAGTGGTCATATTATTGTTACTCCAATATCTTTGGCATTCCATATATTCATCTTCAGAAATAGTTTCCTTCCGAAGTGTGCTATAGAAAGCTTCAGAAGCGGGCAATTTAGTATCACTGAGTTTATCAAAACAGTCCAGGTACTCATAGGGGAATTTAGCTTTTGGAAGACTAGCCCCATATGCTTTCATGAAACTGTCTAGACTAAAGCCTGGAGCAACGTATAGGGATATATCCAGGAATTTGAGATTGTCTGTTGATAAGCAAAGATAAGTGCCATTCCTTAATATGGCCTTGGGCCATTGCTTTTCCCCATCATCCCTGACTTGTTGGACTAATTTTGGGAATATGTTACTTTTAATAAGATTGATATCATACTTTCCTGAATTGAACCCCAGACAAGTCAACTGGGAACAGTACCGCTCAAGTCGTCTCTTTACTGCTAAAAGTGAATTGAGATGGCCTTTTTCCCGATGACAATCTTTCTTTTTAGATACCTGCTCTTGTATATATGTTTTACAGCTTTCTAGAAGGCTATCCACTTGCCTGAAAAGATGTCCATTTTGTTTAGTCAAAATTTCATTTTGCTGAAAGCTGATCAACTCTAGATGGCTGATCATTTTTTGTACCAAAACATGAGGATCTTTTTCAACAAAACATATTGGTTTAAAACCTGGAATACTAGTAGCTATAGCACAAGAAACTGGTTGATGTTGAGCCATGAATATTAATTTTCCAGATGATGGTTGAGATTTCTTTATGAGGAGTGCTTCAAAATCATATACAGCAAAATATGGGCAGAACTTCTGAACACCATCTATAGATATATCCAGTTCCTCCAGTTGGTCAAAAATGGATTTTTTCACACTGTATATACCACCAGGGAATTTGTGAACAGTTTTACCCAAGTGACAATGATCTTTCAAATGATTATTCAGCTTTTCCCTCTTCTTGAACATTCTGCCACATGCTTGACAGGAGTACCGCTTTGCATATTGGTCCAGATTTACAATATAACAGTAGTGGGCCTTGCCACATTCATTAAAAGAAATATCCAAATTGAGTAGCCTATTATATTTCTGGATAACATTTTTCCAGCAGACTGCAGTATCAGTGGTCTTATTCATATGAAACACTTGGATGTCCACTTGAAATAATTTTTCAATTAGTTCTAAATCAGTAAATGGAACGCCAGAGAAAGTGTCTATCAAAACTTCATTTTTCTTCTTCTGACAGTATTTCATGAAAAGGCCAAAAACAAAAGCTTTATCTTCAAAGTCCCCAGTGAGGCACATAGCTAAGCATCGAAATAAGCACAAGTTATCATTAAATTTATTATGCTGTCTATCCTGTGTCATTCCTAGAATATTATGTCGTTGATGAACTATGTTTTCTGGCAGGAGAAAGTCCCTACAACCAGCAACAAAGTCCTTCTGGGGAATGACATAAAACTCTATGTTGGTGATGATATACAAACCCCATTTTGTGTCTGGGCGAGTGAATTTTTCTTGTAAATCAATACTTTTCATATTTTCTATCAGCTCTTTTACATCTTCACCATTTCTGATTAAAGCAGGCTTATCCAATAGAGTAAAATTATTGTGACATGTATACCAATACTTTAACTCACCTGTCTCTCGATTCTTCAGCAGACAGCCAATTGCTGCATTGAGCCGAAAACATTCTTTTTCTGTATAATAAATGTCCTCCAACATACTTTCAAAATTACCATTAACTTTGGCCTATCGATAATTGTATGAGTGGTCCAATAAATTTGATATTGATTTCCTTGTCTTTATGAGGCGCCAATAGTTAGTTACTTGTTCCTGGGCATCATATGGATACTCAGATAAATCAGCTGGTTGATCTTCATCATCTTTCAACACAGACTTAGTATCCAGTTCCATAGGTACTAATTTATTTTCTTGATTGTTCACTGGCTTTACTTTGAGACAATCTTTGATGTGATTGCTGGAGAGCATTTCAGAATTATTTCTGAAGCTCAGTTGACAGAATGAACAATATTTGTCATAATGATTCGCTTTGAAGTGCCTTGCTAAGCTCTTCTTTTGAGTGAAAGCACTCATGCACTGTGGGCACCTGTACCTCACACCATTATGTTCAGCTTCAATGTGCTGGTCCAAATAAAATTTCTGTTTGAAGATCTTATCACATTCCATACATTTAAGTAATGCACTATTATTCTCCATTATAAAATAACTAAATTAAATGAGACAACTTTGATAAATTCACCTTTCTTTAACTTGATAAAAATCACAAATGAGCTTTCCTCAAATTTTTTTTGCTTTTATACTCTTATGGGAAGGATTACTGTAGGCTTAGTGGAACAGCAAAACCTACTGATCTATTCCATCAAATGTCACATCTTTCTCACTTTTTCTGATGATTCATACTGAAATAAACTGGTTTTTTCTGGTTTTTTTCTTATCTCACTTTTTGATCTGTCTTTCAAGTCAAATTTAATCAAAATGCACATATAAAAACTTTCTTGCTTACATCACTTTTCTCTAGACAAGCAGTCACCTTATGAGTCATTTTCTCAACTATCTTTGTATAAAAGTATTTCTTGCCTTTTAGCTAGCCTTGATTCACAACAATGAGCATGTGAATCACTTGAGCTTCTAATACTGTACCTCACTGCTCTTTAAATTTGATCTCTTTGCTACTTTCACTAGTGGAAAAAATATGCCAGACTTAACCATCTTTTCATCTACATAAAATGTTTCATGTAGTGGGAAGGTTTTCAATCAATAAAGTTTAGGTAAATAAACAACAACTGACTCTCTTTGAAAATTGATTGGGTGATTTTTTATGTATTGCTGGCTATAAAAGTTGGCTGGCTCTCTAAAATGAAGAAAAAACATGGATGCTAACCACACTATTGAACATTTTCTAGCTTGTCTGGAAAGGCATAATGGGAAAACAGTTTTTACTGAGATATGGTATTGTGTGGCTCTATTGGCTATACTAACAATACTGACTCTATTGAAATTGTTAAGGAGATATTTGGAGAACCTGTTCACCAAAAAACCTAAAACTAGTACAAAAAGTGTCAGATTCAATCTTGCAGATGTATAAATAAAAGTTTGACAGCAGCATGCTTGAAAAAATGGACAAGCTCTTTGAAAGCATATACTTCAACCCAAGTACAGGGTATTGTAGTGTTCAGAACCTGTTACGACAGGCAAAAGCTAGTAATCCCAGGGTCACTCTGCATTCTGTTAAGGAATGGTTACAAAAACAGCCAACATATACTGTACACAAGTATGCTAGGCGCCATTACCCCAGGAATAATGTTCTAGTTACTGATATTGATGAACAGTGGCAAATGGATCTTGCAGACCTCAGTTCACTCGCCAGGCATAATGATGGATACAAATTCCTTTTAAATTGTATAGATGTCCTGTCAAAATTTGCATGGTCTGTACCCTTGAAAAATAAAAATACATCATCTATTTTGCATGCCTTTCAAACAATTTTGAAATCTGGCAGAAAGCCACAAAAAATACAGACTGATGCTGGTACAGAGTTCACAAACAAAGCCTTCCAGGCCTTATTAAAGAAACTTGGCATTAGTTTTTTCATAACTGCTAGTGAAACTAAGGCTAGCATTGTTGAGCGGTTCAATAGAACTCTAAAGGAAAGAATGTGGCATCATTTTACTCAAAATAATACATACAAGTACCTAAACATTCTACCCCACCTACTAAACTCTTACAACTCGACTAGGCATAGGATCATAGGTGTTGCTCCCATTGATGTTACTGATGAGAATAAAGCTGAAATTGTTGAAAAGCTTTTCAGGAAATGTAAGTCTAGTGTACAATTTAAACTGATCCCTGGTGACAAGGTACGCATAAGCAAAGTCAAAAGGACTTTTGAGAAGGGTTACACTCCCAATTGGAGTGATGAAGTTTTTGTGATTCGTGAGCAAAAAGCTAGATATCCTCCTGTATATACGGTAGAAGATCAGCTGGGAGAAGTCATACAGGGTGTATTTTATGAGCCAGAATTACAGAAAGTTGATGAGATTACAGATGTCTGCATTATAGAAAAGATTATACGAAAGAGAAAAAGGGCTGGGAAAACTGAATACTTTGTTAAATGGAAGGGTCACCCAGATAAATTCAATAGTTGGGTGACAGATTTGATAAAACTATAGCTACAGTATGAAAACTAAACAATGATTTGCAGGTCTAAAAATTTTTACCTGTGCCTGACATTTCAGTATATAAGCAACTTCAAAATTATTTTAATCATTTGATTAACTAGAATGGAGTCGAAAAAAGTTAAAGCTCCTATTGAACTCTGCGCTCGAAACTTGCCAAGAGCCATGTATCCCTTAATGATTGAACTGTGTTATTTTTGTCAAAAGAATAGCTCTGAACGGGAGTGTTTCCAGTTGTCTCAGGGCAAAACATTCTTCACCATTGAAATGTGCCCAAAATGTCTAGAATACAATAAGGCATTGCAGGAAGCTGGCACCGCTGTACTAAAGAAGCAGCTGGCTGATAGACAGGCACTCATCTTGAAGCCTACAGTAAACTAGTGAAAAATGATTTGCAAGTATTCTATAACATTTTTTATGTATATAAGTTGTAAATTCTCCTTAGTCTTCAGTCTTCAAACTTTTCCTTCTACTGTTCAGTCACTTTTTCAAAATGGAGGGTATTTTTTTAAATGTTGCACTGAGTATGGGCACTTTTCTCAAAAGACCTTATACTCAAAAAGATGTGGCCAGATATGCCTCATATTTTTGGGATCGAATAAATGATGGCTACAAGCATGAATGGAAGATTTTGGCTAAAGTGGCCAATGAGCTGGATCATCATACGGGTAAGAGAAAACTGACTGGGTTTTGGCATTTTGCCAAGGCACTAGAGGGTTTGATAAAAACTTGTAGTGCTGGACCCCTTCTTTTTGAGATCTGGATGAATCTTACTCCAGAGGCTGTACAAAAATATGATGATGAAGGTATAGATATACCCTATTAATATTGTAATAATTGTGAGTAAATATTGTAATAAAAAATTAAAAGACAAGAAAAAAAATTAAAAGAGAAAAAAATCAAAGCACAATTGCTGGTATTCCCAGCATGTTGCATGTTATAAAAGTTGAGAATCTATAGAAGAAAAAAAAACATGGCTATAAAATTTAATCACCCCTTTACATGTATTGTTGCTGGCCCTACAAAAGCTGGTAAAACAACCTTTGTAAAGAATTTAGTACTAAATGTGAAGTACTTGATTGAACCAGTTCCTGAACATATTCACTGGTTCTTTAGTGAGAAGCAGCCAGTCTACAATGACTTGTCTGGCAGGGTCAACTTCTATCAGGGGTTACCTGACATGAACTTGATTAGAGAGCTCAGTCCTGCACCCCAACTTGTTATACTAGATGATCTGATGCAGGAAATGGCAAAAAATAAGCACTTGGACATTCTTTTCACTCGTGGATGTCATCACATGAATGTGTCTGTGATACACATTGTTCAAAATGTTTTCTTTGAGGGTCTAAGAACATCTAGAATAAATGCAGAGTACCTTGTTTTGATGAAAAATCCTGCAGATAGGCTCCAAGTAAAAACTTTGGCAAGACAGTTGTTTCCTGATAAAGTAAAGTACTTTCTCGAGTCTTTTGAAGATGCTTCATTTAAACCATACAGTTATATAATTGTTGATCTTTCTCAAACAACACCCGATAAACTTAGACTCAGAGCTGATATTTTCTCAAAATTTTCCACGATATATGTGCCAAAAGTATAAAAGTTGTCTATTCTTCAGTTGTAAAGTCAAAATGCCTTGTGATCATCTTAGACATAATATTGATTACATCAGGGTACTAGCTAAGGCTAAACCCAAGCAACGTAAAGCTATTATTAGCACCGCTGATCGTGAACTGATACTTTGTTTGTGTGAATGTATACTCAACTTTCTGGAAGGCAATATAAAAGTTGACAAAAATATCTTGAATAAATTAAGTTCCCACAAGGGACATTTACGAGTATTAGCAGATGAGAAAACAAGTCTCAGCAAAAGACGAGACATTCTAGAACAAAAAGGTGGATTTTTGCCTGTATTGTTGGCACCAATTTTAGGAATAGCTGGACAATTACTAGCTGATGCAATTATAAAAATATGATGCATACAAATAAAATGATTCTTGTACCGCATGACATTGGTCATAGGGAAGACATAACAGCTAATGTAATGACTGCTTTGGATAAAGAAATGAATGACATTTTAACTAATAAGTCATTGCCCTCTGACAGAAAGATAATCTTATACAATCAAGTGTTGCACAGATATAGGCAGGCTACGCAGGATCAAACCAGACCTTATGAGTTGACTGTTAGTGAACCTGTTGCAGAACACCCTATTCCTGATCTGGAAGAAATAACACCTAAGCAAAAAAAGCCAGACACTGCTGAAAGCACTGTTGATGTTACCCCGAGAAAAGATGTGCTGTACGAAAAAACTATGAAAATTGTACCAAAAAAGTGGCATAGTCAAGCTAAAATGTTATATGATTATGCTAAAGATAATCCACACATGGAGTGGTCGGATAAAGGAGAAATGATTCTGAAAGGCACCAAAATAAGTGGAACCAACATTGTTGATTTGATTTCTGATGTAGCAAGAGTTGGTCCGAGGCGCCAGCAAGCAATAGGGTCAGAATTGTTTGTAAAGAACCTCTTAAAGGAGAATGTGCCTCGAGATCTTTTTGTAAATAAGTCCAGGTTAAATGTTGGAAGTGAAAGCGATGAAACATTTGCTTCCCCGAGTGGACCTGTAGATGGAAAAAAAGTTAAGGCATCCAAAAGCATTACACCAAGGTCTAGATGGTTAGAATTTGGAAAAGTATAAAAGTTGTAACTTACAGCATTCTGTAAACTTATAAAGATGAGACAATACTTTAATCCAGAAGATTATGCAACTTGGCTTCAGTACTACACTGAACAAGCTGAACAAACTGGCTATGGTTTCAAAGGCTTCAAAGGCACTCCATATCAGCATGGAGGAGGTCTAGGAAGCTTCTTTAGATCGTATTCAGAATGGCCATTCCTGTTATTAAGTCAGCTGCTGGCCATATTGGTAAGCAAGCACTATCGACAGGTGCACATATTGCTGGAGATTTAGCAGAAGGTCGATCTATAAAGGAGTCTCTAGAAGAACATGGCCGAGCAGCACTCTCCAAGTTGGCTCACAGTGCTGGAGATGCCCTGCAGACTGGGAGAGGCTTGGGGACTAGACCAAAAGGTATAAAAGTTGAGAAAAATGATATATTCTCAAAGAAAAAGAGAAGGAAACATGGCTCTAATTGATACAATTTCTAGTATTAGTACAAAGTCTGAATTGGACTTTTTCACTAATCCTCCCACACAAGTAGTAATTAAACGAGGCTACTGGGATGAAGTTAACCCGATAAATCCTATCACTAATGATGGTCCATACGAATTTCGTATACCTCCAGATCCTCACATGATTCAGCTTAGCAAAAATTATCTGTACATGACCTTGAAAATTACTTACACTGTTCCTGCTGGTGGAGCTGCACCAGTAATTGCACCTATCAATCTGATTGGTAAAGCATTTTTCAGACAAGTGAAGCTCTTCCTGAATGGTCGTCTCATTCATGATAGTGGGGATAAGTATGCCTACAGAGCATTCTTTGAAACTGATTTAAATTTTGGTTTTGATGCTAAAAATAGTCACTTACAGTCTTCTTTGTATACTATGGAAGCTGGTCCTAAAATAGATACTGCTGATTGCCAGGGTTTTAAAGACAGAGTAAAGTACTTTGAAAATGGTCAAACAGTTGAAATAACAGCTCCTCTTCATATTGATCTTCTAATGCAAGATCAATATTTACTCAGCAATACTGAGCTCAAACTGGAATTGATTCGCAATAGTAATCCATTTGTATTACAGTGTCCAGCTGGTGATGCAGAAAATGCAAAATTGGAAGTTTCCCAGATGAAACTCTTCATCAGGAAAGTTGAAGTTCTCCACAGTGTTGGATTGGCTCTGGAAAAAACAATGTTAAAGACACCAGTCAAGTACCCAATCAGAGGAGTCCAAATGGTGAATCTTCATATTGCTAGTACAACACAATCTACACCTCTAAATACTCTATTCACTGGTCAGTTGCCACGTAGGATGATTATAGCATGTGTTGATGCAGATGCATATCATGGAGAAATAAAAAAATCTCCATTTAATTTTAAATGTTACAGTATAAGTGAAGTCAAGGTTGTCTCTGGTGGTCAAGCTTTTACAGGGACTCCATAAAGACTTGATTTGGCCAACAACAAATATATTCGAACGTATGATCAGCTCTTTGAAACTCTAGACATGGCTAAAGATACCAAGGGGAACAGCATTAGCAGACTTAATTTTAAAAATGGACAGTGCTACTTTGCCTTCGATTTTACACCTGATGAAGATGATAGTGGACATTGGGACTTGATTAGAGATGGTTCCACAAGTATAGAATTGACATTTGCTGATAGGATACCTGACCCAGGTATAGAAGTTATTGTTTATGCAGAATTTGACAATTTGATTATGATCGATAAAAATAGACACGTCTTTAATGACTATACTGCATAAATACCTCTGAAATCTACATCTTGATCAATAGAGATCAAGCTCTCAGACAAATCTTCAATGGGGTATTTCCTATAGACTGTTTACCACCTCTTGATGCTGTACCCGCAGCATTGGTTGTAAATCTGGACAAGCAGGGTGAACCTGGTTCACACTGGGTAGCTCTGTTCTTTGATAAAAAACATGCATGTTGTTATTTTGACAGTTACGGCCTGGAACCACCTCAACAGCTTAGGAATTACATCAAGACTATATCTACTTCTTACAAGTGCAATACCAAATGTGTACAACAGTACTTGACTGCTACATGTGGTCAGTTATGTGTATACTTTCTTGTGTGGATGGTTAGAGGTATAAGTATGAGAGATATTGCTGCTAGTTTGGAACAAGGCTATGCTGATGAATTTGTCACTGGCTTCATCAACAGTCTCTTTAGAACAAATACTCCCATATATGATGATGCATTTTTATTTGAACAGCTCAACAGAATATAAAAGTTAGTTTCTACCATAATGACATATAGAAAAATGGATTTTTCACAGTTTTATGTAACATTACCGAGCAATGCTCAGAGTGATCTGAGTAACTCTGCTTCAAATTTTAGTATCAGGTTGCCTCATAGATTGATTTTGCAAGGTGAATGGGAATGTGCACTTTGTGAATTCATCTACCCAAATACATGGTTCAATATAACACCTAGTGATAGTGTAATAAAACTTTATGATCTTCAGACCAATACTAGGCAATTACTAAAAGTACCTTCTACAAGGTATGAATCTATAATAGATTTAATTGAAGCTATTCAACAATCCATCAGGTTGTTGAGTGAACAGAAAAAAGTTCCATATAATGAGTTTATCAAATTTTCATACAGGAGATTAGCCAGAGCAGTTGTCCTGAAAGTGAACTTGACTAGAATCAAGAGCATAAAATTAAGTGATCCTTTACTCTACCTGTTGGGCTTTGAGAAATCACAACTAGAAACAACTTCATCTGAAAAATTGAAAATTGCTGCTGCACACCCTGCTGATATGAAGGCTGGTCTCGAAACTATGTATGTTTATTGTAACATCATTGAACAACAGATTGCTGGTGATATTTTAGCCCCCCTCCTCCGTATTGTTAATATAGAGGGAGCTTTTGGTGACATTATAGATAAGATATATATAGCTCCTCACTACTTGCCTGTACTCGTAAAAGATATCGATTCTATCGAAATTTCAATTAGAACAGATCAAGACAAACCTATAAAATTTGTCACTGGTAAAACAATTGTGAAGTTACACTTTAGAAAGCAAAGTTTATTCTAAAAATGCAAGTACAAAACATTACTGTCACAGCTGAACTTGGCTGTCGACTCAATTTAGACTCACTTGCTAAAAAATTGGATGGCTCTAAAGTGGCAATAGGAAAATTCAGGTCACTAATTTGGCACCTTCATGATCCAAAATGTTGTCTACTATTGTATGAAAATGGCAAGCTCGTATGTGTGGGCATTAAGGCAACTCAGCAAGGGATGAAAAGTATAGATCATGCTGCAGATATACTGCTCAAACTCGGTTATCAGCCAAGACCCAGGAAATTTAAAATGTGCAATGTTGTTGGGTCATACACCCTAGATCACTGTATAAATGTTGAGGAATTCTATAACACTCATAGGGGTCAATGTGATTATTCTCCCAAATTATTTCCTGCACTGAAATATACAATTAAAAAGCGGGGCTCATGTGCATTGATTTTTCACAATGGTAAAATTATTATTACAGGAGCAAAGAACTATAGTGAACTGCAGAAGAACTTCAAAGAGTTACTTGTCAGTTTTCAAAGTTGATGAGCAAGTGTTAGTATAATTCAATTACAGTACTACCCACTGACATAAACATGCCATGTAGAAAGCTGAAACATTCATTCTTTGAATTGGAGCCTTGCAACTTATGTGGGAAAACTCCTATGCATTCTGTGCATTATGCTGTGTGTAAATATGTTCAAGGCAGGTAGATACAGAGAATTGGGTGCTGATCCTCCACCAATTAAAAGAATGAAAAAGCTGATGAAGAAAGAATCACTTGGGATCACAACTATACTAGAAAAAAGTAAAACAACATTTATTGTGGGTACTTTCTATGAAAGTACTGGCGCCACATGTGTACTAGCCTCCCCGCGGCTGGCGCTGGGACTGATCTTGTGATCAGTGCGAATGAGTACACAATTTCTGTTGATATATCACATGATTTATTGCTCATATCGATTGTTTATTCCATTTAGGCTAGCTATATAAAGCTCTTCAGCTTTATTAGCTAGGCGATCTTCCCTCCCGCTCCCCAACAGGCGGGGGGGGGGTGGCGGCGGTGTGTAGCAACTAAGAGAACAAACAGGAGAGTCCCGCGCCAAATTTAGGCTGTTGTCCTAAATGGGTCATGTTGGGTACCAATCGATAGATCTCATTGAGCTGATTCCGAAAAGTACCATATATGTCACATTATCTCAAGTTTTGACGGAGATGTGGGTGGGCCAAGTTTCGGCAACTTTTTTCTTTCTAGTCAAGTGTGACGTCATGCTTTTTTTTTCAGCCGGAAAAATGACGTCATAGTAGTCGGCGGAAGGTCGGCTATGTTTTGTGTGGGTGCCACGGATGCAAATTTTTTCTAAGTCCAAGTCCTATCTTATAACATGGGCGTGGCACAATTTTACCCCTAAGCCCCCCCCTTCTATACTACTCCCACCCTATGTGCATCTATGGCAGGTAGGTGTGCTGATGCACTCAGCTGCAGAATATACTTTTCCAGGAACATGAAAAATTTTTCAATGAGAAAGAATAAAAATCCAATATTACAAAAGTGGATTTTTCAAACATTAACCCAAGTTTTTAAAAATCTAGTCCACCCTTTTTTCTAGCTTGGCGACTATCGAAGCAATTATTCTTTTTTTCTGCCCCATCGGGGTTATTCTCTAATGAACTAGTCCACCTTTTTTTAGTGAACCTCAACCATGTATACCTTCACGCTACCTTCATGGAAGCACATTGAAGTTTAAAATTTGGTCATCTTCACATCAAAGAAACAATAAAAAAAATCTTAAAACTACAAATTCTCAGAATGTAAAGTGACCATATCTGTTGAATTCCCCATGGTCAAGAACCCTCAGCCCAAAAAATCGCAGAAATATTTTTGTTTACACGAAGGACAGTTTTTCATGTAAAATGACCACATCCATTGAAATCTTTGCAGTCGAAAACCCCATTCACAAAGAGATCGCGAAATACGCTTGTTTACCTTCGGGATAATTCTTTTTGTGTAACGTGACCGTCTCCATTGAATTCCCAACAGTCGAAAACATTTTCCCCAAAAAGACCATGGAAATATATTTGTTTTACACGCAGGATAACCAGATAACACTTGTTTCACAAAAAAGTAATTTTTGGAACCCAAACGAAGGGTATTTTCTCGAACCTTGATCAGTCATTTAATTTGACCAAATCAATATCTTCAAAAAATAAAAAAAGTTTTTTGAGAGGACACTTCATAGATGCACGGGTAAAAGTATCAAGGTCCAGGGATGCATACCCATTGAGGAACCTGCTGCAACTGGGGGCCCTAAAAAAAAGCCGTTTTTGCATGTTTTTGGCGCCCCACTGAGCACCGTTTGATTATAGACCCCCAACGATCTTTGCCACCCCTATGTTTGCCCATATGGCGGATATTATGCAAAAAATCCCATGTCTCTATTTATAACCGTTTTTGCTCTAGGGGGGTTAGTCAGATTTTAGGGGGCCAAGTATATTATAGGTTGACGCTACCGCGCAACCTATGATCCCGAGTACATATTTTTTGTTCATGTTGTCAACTCTCACTTCCCCCAAACTTCCCAAATATTTGTATGGGGCTTAGACTTTAGCTTTGACGTACGATTAGGCTTAGGCCTACAGTTAGACATAAGCTTTGACAATATTCAGGGTACTGTTGAATGGCTTCCTGGGTGGCGTCGGAGCTATTAGGGGCCACTTGTGTTGAGGCCACCAGTTCACGCTACTCGGGGCTCCAGTAAAAGTTAGGCCCGGTTCGGGACTTGAACCCGGGACCTTGCGGCTACCGTCCGCACGCTCTGACCAACTGAGCCAACAGTTGAGGTGGTTGCTGTGACCACTCTCAACAGGTCTACAGAGAAGTTTTTTTTATTGTGAACACTGTTCGGGACACTGATCCGTGCGGAATACCGATACATTCGAGATTCCGATGCGTTCGCTACAATCAACTTTCCCGTACATCCGAATTTCCTAAATTTTTGGAGTCTGATCTAAACGTTTGATGAGCTCATGCGACTGAATGAGTTTTCTTGATTGGCTTCGGAGGGCCAAAATCATGGAAAACAAATGTACTAGAAACTATAGTTCAACGAATACATATTTTCGAAGACAAAATTCTCTCTGATGCCGTGATTTCATATCATTTCATTTTTGGCAAAACTTTCGACAAAGTAACAAGTTTTACTCTAAGCTGATAGTTTCAAAATTGTTTGGATCAATTTTTTGAAGATTTTATTTCATTTATTGTCTCACCAAACTTGTTCTTGGGGAAAGTTTTGCTTTCATTCAGAACTTCAGAACTCAAAGTTTTTTTCAAATCATGTAACTTTTTGTAGGACTAACACTACAATTGCTAGGAAATCGGTAAAAAAATTTTTGTTTATTGTCAAGATATCAAAAAATACATTTCTCTATAGTAAGTTTCGTTTTTTGTCAGAATTTGGGGACTTATCGACTCCGTTTATATTTATCGTAGATTTTTGTATATAAAGGGCTGCGATGGAGCAGATAAAATTCCTGAATTCTCTTCAATTAGATGTATACCCTTTCGGCGCATCAAACAGGAATTCAAAGTTTAGCGAATTCTAATTTACATAATGGTAGAAATAATACTTCGTTTGACCTGAAATTCTATGTTGGCAAACTTCCCTTTTGATCTATGTGATAATAGATAAGGTAGCCATGTGAAACTCAACTTTTGAAGTACTTAAAATTCATCACGGACAATATTGATAAGAAAATTCCTGTAGATGCAGTATACTTAGATTTTTCAAAAGCTTTCGATACAGTTTCTCATGTCAAACTTTTACATAAACTTACAACATATAGAATTTATGGAAATTTGATGAAATGGACTTCAGATTTTTTAACCGAAAAAAACAAATTGTTCATATTAGAAATCATTTATCTACTGAATTGCCGGTAATAAGTGGAGTTCCACAAGGGAGTGTTCTAGGTCCAATTTTATTTTTGTTCTATATAAACGATATAGCTTTTTTAAATTTGACACCTAGCACGAGAATGATTATTTTTGCGGATGATATTAAAATTTATAATCAATTGTCAAATCGCGAAGCTTTGCAGAAAGATTTGAACCTCATACACGATTGGTCATTACGTTGGCAACTGAATTTAGCTTGAGACAAGACCGTGGTTTTCCATTTCGGAAGACACAACCCAAAACATTCATATGTTCTACAAGAATCAGAAATACAAAGATCTAAAGAAAGCACAGTACGTGACTTAAGCCCGCTTCAGAAGTAAAATCGTAGGATTCCTAGGATAATCCTAGGATTCCTACGATAATCCTACGATTTGAACGATAATCCTAGGATTCCAGGGATAGTCGTAGGATTCCTACGACTATCCTAGGATTCCCGGGATAGTCGTAGGATTCCTACGACAATCCTATGATTCCTAGGATTCCTACCATAATCCTAACAATCCTAGGAATCATATTCAATTTTCACATTTAGAAAAGAGTTGTTGTCTTTGGCTCTGAAATTTGAATGACCTAATTTTGGAAAAAAATCAATCCTATTTGATAAATGCTATGACCCTGGCCTCTGTGTGGGGTTTGACCATCTGGCAACCCTCTGAGTCCTGACTAATCCCATCACAATCCTCTGGCTATCATAAAAATGCACCAAATTCTTGATGACTACATCATGTCAAAGTGGATAGAATATTGAAGACTTGTTTGTGTGAGGTTAAAGTTCTGGAACTAGCAGTTTTACATTCTGTGTGTCCAGAAAATAGGATCAACTTCATTTTCTTCTCGTCTAAGAATGAGAATGAGAAAAGTAAGGAAAAGCTTGAAGCTTGAAGCGAGCCTGAAAAAGCCGAAAAAATACTAGTACAGTATATAAAGTTGGACACATGCTGTAGATGATATTAGCTGGAACATGCTGATTCAGCAACTACTATGGACATACAATTTTTCGGTTGGCTATACTTTGTACATAAAATCCTAGGATTTTTATAAAAAATAGAAACCAAGTCTAAGTCTGCGATTTTGTCGTAGGATTCCTCCGACACTCATTTTGACAATCCTAGGATTCCTACGATAATCGTAGGATTCCTAGGATAACCGCAGGATCCCTAGGATAATCGTAGGAATCGTAGGATTCCTAGGATAATCATAGGAATCCTAAGATAATCGGAGGATTCCTAGGATAATCGTAGGAATCCTAGGATAATCGGAGGATTCCTAGGATTCCTGCGACAATCCTAGGAATCGTAGGACAGAAAAAATCCTGGGATTTTTACTTCTGAGCGGGCTTTAGGAATTAACCTATCAAATGATTTAAAATTTATTAGTCATATTTCATCTATAGTTAAGAGTGCATATTTTAGACTCAGTTTAATATTCAGATAATTTATAAGTAAGGATGTAAATCTTCTCACTAATTCTTACAAAACTTATTTTAGGCCTCTGTTGGAATACGCTACGACTGTTTGGTCCCTTCACACTAAACAGGATGCAGCATTGATTGAAAAAGTTCAGAGATATTTTACAAAACGTGTTCTTAGTTACCCTGAACAGGATTATGTGGATAGGTTAAAAATAGTCAAACTCGAAACGTTAAAACAAAGGAGAATCAAGAATGATTTGGTCATGTTATACAAGATCATAAATGGAGAAACTGACCTTAATATTCATGAATTTTGTGCCATCGTACATACAAACACCCGATCTCAGAATAGTATAAAGTTGAAAATAGATATCCAGAGAACTGACATGAAAAAATATTTTTTCGTGAATAGAACTGTACCACTTTGGAATAAGTTACCTGAAAACATCGTCTCAAGCAGAAACAGTAGTGTTTTTAAATCAAAACTACAAAATTTTAGTATATATGTCAAACATTAGTGCTACCACAGCCTTTTCGACCTTGCGCAGCATTTTAATTCTGTTTTAATTGCATTTTATTTTGCTTTAATTTCATCGTTTTTTTGACGTTCATTGCTTTTTTCGTTTGAGGAATTGTTTTAATGTATCTTAATGTATGTTCAGTTTGCTTGCGCTGAATAAACTTTTTTTTTACTTTTTTTTACTAGCCTCTCTTCGGTATTTCCCTCTTCTTCTTAATAAGTTCGCAAATTTAGTAGGTATTCAAATACCAGAGTTCATTACAGTGGATGTACACTCTGAGCCCACATTTTCAAGTCAGCCGCGGCGATTTTACAAAATAACCACCCTTTTTTCACTGAGTTACTGTAAAGGTCTATGAAAAATTCCACTTTTAGCTTTACAATTAAATCGATGATTTTTCTCTCATTTTTTCTCCTGAGTCCTATGTCAATTGTGTACAGTTACTTCTAAGCACAATGTTCGCTACCACTCTCGTTAGACCAATGAAATATTTTTTGTTTTTTGAAGCAATGACACACACAATCGACCTTCAATGATTGTGATTCCCGCCCGTTGAGGTATTAGTGCGCTTGGTGGCAAATCATCTTATAACGTGTAAATGCAAAAAGTACCTACAGTAAAAGGGTGAAATGTGTGAGGAGGCACAGACGATATAACGTGATTTCTAGATGATAGCCTAAGCCTAAGCCTGAGCTTAAGCCTAAGTCTAAGCCTAAGCCTAAGCCTAAGCCTAAGCCCTAGCCTAAGCCTAAGCCTAAGCCTAAGCCTAAGCCTAAGCCTAAGCCTAAGACTGAGGCTAAGCCTAAGCCTGAGCCTAGGCCTAAGCCTAAGCCTAAGCCTAAGTCTAAGCCGAAGCCGAAGCCGAAGCCGAAGCCGAAGCCGAAGCCGAAGCCGAAGCCGAAGCCGAAGCCGAAGCCGAAGCCGAAGCCGAAGCCGAAGCCGAAGCCGAAGCCGAAACCGAAGCCGAAGCCGAAGCCGAAGCCGAAACCGAAGCCGAAGCCGAAGCTTAAGCCTAACCGTAAGCCTATGCCTGAACCTATTGAACGCAGGTTCATACTGTTGGCTAAAGTTACGCGTCATAAGCAGTTGCTGTAAGTACCTTTTGCATGACACACGTTATAAGATGGGTGGCCACCAGGCGCACTAATACCACCGGTTTAAAAGTCATCTGCTCACCTTCTGGTTGAACTTCTTGTGCTTCTTTATCGGCGGCGGTGGTTTTTTTTTCTACCGCCGCAGCATAGGAAAGTTGAAATGACGGCCAAAAATACGGACGAAACGGCAACGATTATAAGAAGGGTCGGAGAAGTGGAATTGTTGTTACGATCAATAATCGATATCATAATTGATAATCGCTAACTTTTCTTCGGACAAATGTTCACAAGAAGGAAAATTTCGTATGACGGCCACGTCGAAGAAGATCTTTTCTTCAACAATGGGCGAATCAAAATCGCATGACTGACGATGGTAAAACGTCCAAAAGATTCTGTAACGACGTAATTTGACCCTATCGGTGTAAAGTCCATCTCAATTTACACGTATCAATTTACAATAAGCGTTTCTAGAAAAAGTAGAAAACTAAACCTGATGCCCTACAGATCTTGCAAAATGGATCACTGAGTTAGAAATATGAATTAAAAATATCCGTTTTTCAAAAAAGAATGCATTGAGGTAATTGGCTATATGAGCATGGTTTTCAATGAAATTTATTGCTTCTCGAGAATTCGAAAAATAATATCAATTTCTAGTGACATGAAAAAGGTACGCCCAACGATGATTCTGTATAGTAATAACAGATTCATTGTTGTAACGTCTATTTTTCTGGAAACTTGTCTAAATGAAAATTGAGAGCAGTCACAATTTCGAATTTTAACGATTTTCGTAAGCGCACTCAACTTTTAACAATTTCAGAGTAAAAAGATTGTAACGAAGGAAAAGTCTTCAGGTGTAAATTCCAAATATTTTCATGTTTTAGTGAATTCGATAGCCTCTGAACTCGCAGATAAAGTTACACGAACTTTTTTCTCCACAGGCTATATTTACATTAAAATTTGCATAAATGTTGTGTACATGATATGTTCGCCTACACCCAATCTCAGCATCTGGGATAGATTCTGAGACATGCATTAGACAAATGTTTGTGAGCACTACAACAATGCTGATAAGAAGGAGCGTTCATCTCTGATACTGCATGAAATACTCAGTTTTGACCTTTGGTGAAGTTCAACAGCTCACAGATCGAAAATGGTGCGAGATCAAATTGTCTTCCTTTGAGAAACTGATTATTCATCGAACTCGAGCAAATGTGATTTTCCACTCGTTCTTATCTGTTACATTTCCTGAGATCTGGTTTGAGTGAACTTTCGATTTTTCGGCACCTGTCCAGCGCAAAAAAAGGCCCGTGTGCCAAAATGGTCAGTGTAATATTACTGCTTGCTGTTGGCTATCAAATGTACTATTATACGTATGATTCCACAATTCAGATTTGGAGACTCGTAAGCGTTGTCGTTTTTCAATTTACATGAATTTTATGAAAGAAGGACAATTTTTCATTCTGGAATTACGTTAGAATAATCGCATCCCAGCGTGTCACTGATTTTTGGAATCAATAGATTGGACAAAGGTAATAATAGGGCGTCCATGCAGAAAGCTTTCTAGTTTCAAAGAAATTTCTGATCCGTTTACAGATTTCTGCTGTATGAAGCGTTTTTTAGTTCTGAAAGCTATATAATTATAACTGTTCTAGCGCACTGCGTGGTAGCTGCCCTATCACCGACTGCACAGCCCCGCATTGCCTGCTGCGAGTGCAACAGTGCCTGTCACAAAAATCCAGGTTTGGGATCGTGACTTGGATGCGCTACATCAGGCCTACGGGTTCATAGGAAAATGCACGATTGCACCCTTTGTGCATCGTCATATTCTCCTCCTAGGGAAGTGTGATGTCCTCGTCGCAACATTCCGACCCTGCTGATGCAGGCTGGGGGTCTCCTGGTACGGTCATTATATAACGGTTGTTGCACATTGAACGGTAGCTGCACCACCGACTGCATAGCCCTGCATCTTTTCTTTCTCATTTTCCTTCATCATCTTCTTGATCAATGTTGTGGAGTAGAATCTGCTGGAGGCCAGCAAGAATCCGCTAGGGGTCAATCAAAATTTGATTCTGGTCCAGACCCCCCTAAACCCAGTGTGCATGAATGTTCTTCAGTCCATTAAATTTTATTGATCACAGAGTATTATTGTTACGGAATTCACCTAACATTACATGAATACTGTTACTGTTAGTTTTCGAATATTGAAGCCAAAATTCAATTAAGAACAACTGACAGACAACTTGAGAGTGGTAATTTTTTCGATTCAAGCCCTTGGCTAGAACTTCTCTGTGCTCGTGTGGGTGTAACGATTATCATTCTCGAAAACATGAAAAGGTAAAAATTATCATAATGAAATATTAGCCATAGGTTGCCTTTAATGTCAAAGCGAGCTTCTACGATGAAATAAATCGCACAGAGTCAACATAGCAGCATGATATTGAGCCTATTTTTGATATTAGCCGCGGCTTTTTGGTGTTCGACAAGGACATCAGCAGAAGTAAGTAGGCTTCACTCAGCATATTCATTCCAATAGTCTTGCCCAACATGCAGTTGTACATAGCTAGTTTCTTTCAGTGCTCCCTGATTGAATGATTAAGACATTAAAATTTTCGACGGGCTTCAAATTTTCTGTAATTTTGCTCCAGGAAAAAACTGACCACTGTAAACAGATTCGATGTCCATTGATAATAAAGCAATTCTAAAGCAAGAAAATTTAAGAGTCGATTATTGAAAAAGTACATTTTTCTGCGTTTTAGAGACCAGAAACGCTAAAATCATGGAAGACAGCGAACGTTCCTATTGACATATGATAGGCTTTAAGCTAAGCTGACAAACCTTTTTTTGCAGTTGTTGAACATGTTCAATTTTGTAACAGCCGAACATCAGAAAAATAAATTTTTTCGAATTCATTCATTTCCATGGTTTTTTTAATTTAGAATTTTCGAGTGACATCATAGGTGGCGCGACAGCGTCAACCTATAATATACTTGGCCCCCAAATTTCATGTCCCCCCCCCCTCTAGAGCCAAAACGGTAAGAGCTAGAACCTTCGGGTTTTTTGCATAATATCGGGCATAGGGGCAAACTACGGGGTGCCTTTTGTCATTTCGCCTCTATCTGCAAGTGGTGCTCTGTGGGGCCCCAAAAACATGCAAAAAACGCACTTTTTAAGGCCCCCCAGTTCCACCATGCCCAGCAATCGGTGTGCCATATCCAACCTCCATACTTCGGCCTAAGCATCTTGGGGGTGTAATCTCAAATGAGAATTTTTTTTTCTTTGAAATATGGCCTCAATTCAATTATATAGTTGTCCAAAGTCCCGGAAAAAGCCAAATTCCCCAATTTTGTTATATAATACTTGTGGGTTCAAAAAAATTAGTTTTTGCAGCATAATGCACTACTAATTTTTTAGCCGTTTCAAATAAACCTGTAGCCTTATTGGGATTTTCGGGCTGCAAGGGTTTTCGACCATTGGGAATTTGATGGACGCGGTCACTTTACACGAAAAATTATCCCGGGTGTAAACAAGCGTATTTCCGTGATTTTTCAGTGGAGGGAGTTTTCGACTGCGGGGAATTCAATAGACGTCCTCACTTTACACAAATAAATTATCCACGGTGTAAACAAGCGTACTGCCGTAATTTTCTTGTGGAGGGGATTTTCGACAACGAGGAATTCAATAAATGTGATTACTTTACACCAAAAACTATCCCGTGTGTAAACAAACGTATTTTCGTGATTTATTGATGGAAGGGGTTTTCGACCATGGGGAATTTAATGAATGCGATCACTTTACACAAAAGCTTATCCCGGTTGTAAACAAACGTATTTTCGTGATTTTCCGGTGGACGGGGGTTTTCGATCACGGAGAATTTGATGAATGCGATCATCTTATAAAAAAAACTATCGCGGGTGTAAACAAGCGTATTTTCGTGATTCTTATGGAAGGGGTTTTCGACTACGGGGAATTCAATGGATGTGTCACTTTACACAAAAAAATTATTCCGGATTTAACCAAGCCTGTTTTCGTGAGTTTTTTTGTGGGAGGGGTTTTCGACCACTGGGAATTTAATGAAAGTGATCACTTTACACATCAATTCATATTGAGTGTAAACAAATGTATTTCTGCGATTTTTGAGGGAAAATGTTTCTGACCATGGGAAATTCAATGGACGGAGTCAGTTTACACGAAAAAAGTCATTTGTGTAAACAAAGGTATTTTAGCGATTTTTTGGGTTGAAGGATTCTAAACCATGAGGAATTCAATAGATATGGTCACCTTTCAGTATCTTTACACCGTTTTTTAAGTACTATGCGGTTTACACATCCTTTACTTTTGCCGGAAGTGAGAATTCGTTGCTTGAAGTTTTTTTTCAATTTTTTTTTGAAGTGCAGATGACCAAATTTAAGACTTCAATGTGCTTCTATGAAAGTTTTTGTGCATGGTTGGGGCCCACTAAAAAGAGGTGAACTAGTTTATTAGAAAATGCCCCGATCGGGCAGAAAAAAAGGAGAATATACTTGCTTCGACAGTTGCCATGGTAGAAAAAGAAGTGGACTAGATTTTTGAGAACTTGGGTCAAAGTTGGAAAAAATTCACTTCCTTTATATTGGATTTTCATTCTTTCTCAAAAAATTGTCTATGTCTGTGAAAAAGTATATTCTGCAGCTGAGTGCATCAACACACTTTCCAACCAAGCATGTGCATTTTTGAAATTTTTAGGAGAGTACAGGCGTGGACCTTGGGTGTTTTTAGCATTTTGTGAGACAAAAAATTCAAAAAAAATTGACCAAAAAATTTTTTGCATAACAAATTTTCCGGTTTCAAAACCCTTGTGGAAATTTGTACCCTCGTGTCTCCTCTCACACATGTTTGCTTCCAATAGTGTTAAACATTTCACTGAATTTGGTGTCAACAAAAAGAATCAAGTGACATTTTCGCATAATTTTCTTGTCTCTAAAGCAAATAAATATGAAAATTTTTGTGAGGATTCCCAAACTCGAACTTAAACCTCAGTTTTAGTTAATCCTGAAGTGAGTATGATTTGTGCATTGAAAGAAAATAATTTGAACATTGCGATTAGCTCAACCTCAGGATCATCAATTTAATCCCCGATGTTGAGATTATCCTCATGTTGGGTTAGTGCAATGAACCTCAGGTTCCTTTATCGTTCTGAAAATGACTGTAATATGCCTCCCTCACTATTTTCAGCTAGGTGTGAAAGGCAGGAGTTTTGAATTGGTCGGATTTTTGAGAACTTGGGTCAAAGATTTTTGAGAACTTGGGTCAAAGATTTTTGAGAACTTGGGTCAAAGTTGGAAAAAATTCACTTCCTTTATATTGGATTTTCATTCTTTCTCAAAAAAAATTGTCTATGTCTGTGAAAAAGTATATTCTGCAGCATCGTGCATTTTGTCCTTCAACTGGCATCGACTACAGTAAAATTTTTCTGTATGAAAATTATATGCACCTGACTTCAAGTGTAAAGAAATGGTAAACCGATAGCATTCAATTTTTTTTGAATTTTTTGTCTCACAAAATGCTAAAACACCAAGGTCCACGCCTGTACTCTCCTAAAAATTTCAGAGATGCACATGCTTGGTTGGAAAGTGTGTTGATGCACTCAGCTGCAGAATATACTTTTTCACAGACATAGACAATTTTTTTTGAGAAAGAATGAAAATCCAATATAAAGGAAGTGAATTTTTTCCAACTTTGACCCAAGTTCTCAAAAATCTAGTCCACTTCTTTTTCTACCATGGCAACTGTCGAAGCAAGTATATTCTCCTTTTTTTCTGCCCGATCGGGGCATTTTCTAATAAACTAGTTTAAATATATTTGTTCTGCTAATTGTCATGCGTGCCTCAGTCATTTATTGAACTTTATTACTCGATCTTGTGATCGATTTTCTGCAGATCCATTCCTCGGTTCCTACTTGATTTTTATTCTTCATTTGTACTTTCAACTTATCAGTTCACGGAAACTTCCGAGTATTGCTCTGTTGTTAAAATTAAACCAGAAAATGATGGCTTTTGTGCAGTTCTTCCGAACTCGAGGAGCCAACGAAAAGTTATGTATTATAAATTGAAGAAAACATTTTTGTATTTGCTTTAAAGCCATTGATATATTCAAGTTTGTCTGATGGGACGTTGAAGTAATCAATTTTTCGCATTGCTAATGCCAGAGCGTTGAAACAGAAAAAAATATTTCTATGTTTTTTTATCCTTGGGCACAAAATATTTGTTAGCACAAACACTACTTTGCTATTAATAAACACAGTTCTGCTTGTCGAATTTTAAAATAAACGCTGTTAAATCATGTGAGGAATAAAACCAGAATACTTCAGCTTGGCTCCTATTTTTAGTTTCGTTTTTCAGTTTTCGTTTTCTGTTTTTTCTTTTTTTTTCTTTTTCGTTTTCGCAAACATTCATGAACTCATTTCGTCCAGCTCCGCATAAATGGCAGAGATTCTACTGATTCAACTACCGCCATTGAACTGGTGTTGATCCACCATGTCAGAAAAACGACTTTACCTGCAAGCAATCAGTTCATTAGGGGTATCGTCCAGGAAGCTCCGCCGCGCAAGAAGGGACACCAGCGCCATCAACGCAGAAAGTTCCGCCACCGTTGGCATCGCAAGCGCCCATCGTCCCGCGTTCATCATCACCGTGGTGGGCATAGGGAACCGCCAATCGTCGAGGTGGTCGAGCAACCAGTTGTTGTGGAGAGTGGTTTACGCCCGACATGGCCCATGCCGTTTTTCGTCGTTATTCCCGAGCCTCAGATTCAAGTCGTTGAACTGGAAACTGATGAATAGTATTTTCATGGTGTTGATTATAATATAATTTTTTGAAATCGAGCTTGCTTGTCACACGCTTTCAACGAGTATGTTTTGGAAGACTTCGATTTTACAGTTTATACGAAAAGGGTCTTGTATAAGAGGTAAAAACTTAACAATTTTCATTAAATTTTACTGCGGCACATATCATTCCACGGGCAGTTGAAAATTGTGATTCATTTTGAGACATGGACGATGTTCCTATTTTTATATTAATGTTTGTAAGAAATAACACAGGAAATCTATTAGAATTCCATCTTTTATGACTCTTTTTCAAAAACTGCGCATCATCTAAAACACCCAGCCATATTTTGAAGTTTGAACTTCTGCAGTAAACTGTTCTTTTTAACGCTTCTGGAAGCAGTTTTCATCTTCTGTAGTTTTTCAATTGTTGGCGTATTAACTGTAATTAAGGAAATATCTTTAAACAGATTACGTTGCTTTCAATGATAACAAAAAAAGATGCGGTCTCAATACAGTTGAACGCCGCTGTTTCGGCGCGAGCCAAGTCTGTGCTGGCCATTTCGGCGCCTGACATCATACAATTTTTTGTGCAAAAATAAAATAATAAAAAAGAATGAACGGTTGCAGAAAACGAAAAAGACTTTTTTCCACTGAAAATGTGGAAAATCATGCTACAGAGAGCGTATGCATAAGTGCAATAATAAAAAATAGCTAATTAGGTGAAGCACTTCATTTTCATGCAGAAAAATATCAAGCAATGAGACGGCTTTACAATGCCTAGTTTCATTGCAAAGAAAAATATGAGAGAAAAAAGAAACAAGATGAAAAAGAAGAAGGTAAAGAAACAAAACCAAACATTAAACAGAATAAAAGAAAAATTAAACGAAAGAAGGATAGTTTGGCGCCAAAATGGCTGGTATCGAAATGACCGGCGCCAAAACGTCCCTTTCGCAAACATTTATTTGGATTACGCCCTAAATTATCGTGAAACTTATAAAACGGAAAATGCCACTCCTTTAAAGAAAAATTTTTGACAGACTATACCACGATATGTCGATCAATTTCACAGGACCACCTACACATAAATGAATTACTAGTTGAAGAACAACAACTATGGCTTAAAAGCATTCACATCATACAGTCGTGAAGATTTCCAGCCCATTTAACTTGTTTTACAGACCGATTGAACTTTTCAGGCTAGTTACAAACATATTTCTATGTAAACAACCAATATTTTGGACATCGATGTTTCACTCCTTAAATATAAAATATTCAGTTTGTTATCTGAGTGTTATTACATCATCTCATCAACTCCTTTTATCGAAACTAGGAATGCGAGGTAAAGTGATAATCGGGCTGAAATGTACGAATTTCAATTAATGATCCGAATTATCCTGGATTTTCTGGATATTTATAGAGCCGGTATATTCTCGTTGTCAGATTCCCTAGCTCAATTCGGTTTATTCAAATCGGTCAGAAAAAATTAAGCTCTTCCAATCCACCTCACGTCTGCTCGGAACAAACTAGTCCACCAATTCAGTTTAGTTCAGTTTAGCTTGGTTTTTGATTCAGTTCAATTTGAGTCAGTTGAGATCAATTCACTTCAACCAATATCACTTTGGTTCGTTTCGAATAACTTCAATACCGTTCTTTCTTGCGTAGTTAAGTTCAGTTTCAGTCCAGTTTGGTTCAAATCAGCTCGTTTCATTTTAGGTTTGTTTATTTTAGTCGAGTTCAACGTAGCTCTGTTCAGAAAAAAATTGTTTTTGTTTCTTTTTCAGAGTATTTTTTAAATTGTAGTTTTAAAATTTTTTAAAATTGAACTACTCGTTATGAATTGTGCAATTATTGTTGTTTCGTCAACTTGTTACTCTTGGGGCCGCTGGTGATCTACTTGTCTTATGACTGTCTTATGAATTTTCGTAAGAAATGTTCTTACAATTGTCTACATTTCGCTCTCTTATGACATGTATCATGTCTGTTCTCCATAAGATCTAGGTACAGCAAAATAATGATGAACAAAGTTAATAATGTTGCGAAAATTCTTACTCAATTCTTTTACTATAGATTTATTTTCAATTGTTGATGGTTCAGCAGGCAATCGTAGAAATATGAATTAACACTTGATTTTCTATTTTATTATTTAGAAGCATTTCAAGAAAAACAGAATATAAAAAATGATTATGACAAATGAGTACAGTCTTAGTGTTCTTTACACGAAGTAAAGTTATATTATTTGAAAATTGTTAAGCGTCAAAAGTAATTTGGTTTGCAAATTTTTGGTTTCATATGATGTGCAAGACGCTATTAGTTTGTCATTTACTGTAAGAAACGCTACTTTTCGTGCCAGGATCAGTATATGAAAACCCTTCGTGAGTCGACAATTTAGTGTAATGAATCATGGATATAGTTGGAAACGATGACAAAAAAAAGGAAATCGATGATGCTGGAAGATTTTCAGGTTCATTAGTCACATGAAGCATTTTTAAATTGAAAAATGGCAAAAATTAGTATTCTGCTTACACATAGCTTATAGCATATAATTTTGCATTCAGAAAATGGTCAAGGTCAATTGAATTCACACATAGATTTTCATCCCATGTGGCAAATGGTTCTACAGGAAATTGTTGAAAATCTACAGTCGTCGTGATAGCAAAATATGAACATGTAAAACATGTCCAAGGCATCGGCACTTCTCTGGACAATCATCTGTAAAATTGGAGAAATAAAAAAAATTGAGCTGAACCTTTGGAGTAAAATCGCAAGATGACATTTTCAGCTTCTTTTTTTCACTAAATATTCCTCCATAAGCCGACTCTCATAAATCCTGGACAAAGTTAAGTTTTTTTAAAAATTATGTGATTTTATTATGATAGAATTTAATATTTTTATTACTTGACCTACGTACGAATTGAAATTGCGAGACGAAAAATCAGCTCAGGCTTCTTAATCTGCATTTTAATGCATAGTTGACATTAAGCTGATCATTATCACGTATTTTTCAACTTCAACAAACCTTCACAAAATGGCAACGACGAATTTTATTTATGCTTGCCCTTTGCTAACTAATTTTCCCGTGTTATATAAATACTCTATCATGCGCACAAACATACCATTGTCTTTCACAATGATGCCGACCAACTTATTTGGACTCCTTACTTTGACAGTAATTAGCTTAAGTGAGTTTTATAAGGATTTGATTCAGCGAGGCTCAAATTGTGCGAAATAGCGTTCCAAAGACTTTAGTTGAAATCCAATTTGATTTGGAAGCCATAATACGGCAGACTTTGCTTATTTCCTGTGCAATGATTAATGTTGCTATTTTGGAACTATAATCTATTTTTCTTGGAAAGCTTCTAAATGATAAGACTGGGAAACAATTACAATTTCATTTTTCTACGATTTTCTGATAAACTACGTGTCACATAGGACCGTGAATTTGTGAATACTTCATTAATTTTTCGAATGAAAGGTTCAGCAGTAGAAAATTTGCGTAAACGATTTTGACGACAGTATTTTTTGATCATTGTTTGATATTGGTGTAGTCATTGATTCATTGACGAGTACTTTTGTTTCCCATGCGCCTGCTTTGCCTTGAATTAGCATGTCTAATGACTATTAACATAAATATCGCGTCAACATTTTTTGAATTTATGATGTGAAATGAGCTAACTATCATAAGACTTCTATAGTTTCGTTGGCTTCCGATTGACAGGTACGTTGAGCTAGTATCAACTAACATTATTTGTAAGATTAAAAGTCGATCTGAAACAAAGTTTTGGAAAATTATCCGGCAACTAGCTGTGCAGAAAAAGCTTTTTCATTATTGAACGTTTTTTCGTAGATCTATTCGTCGGACAGACACGTGGCGAAGATGACGAGGGACATATGGGACATGTAAATATGCTGGAGGTAGGAAAACGAAGATTAGTTAGTTTACTGCATATTTTGCTTTGAACTAGGATATCTAAAGCCTGATTTTCTTGAAAAACTTCTAAGTAATGAGACTGAAGGCAAGTGCTACTGTATCGTGACCGAACATCCAGCTGAGCTGCAGCTCAAGCTGTAGCTTAACTCTATATGTTATAATATGGCCGTTAAGCCGCAGCTCAGCTGTAGCTTAACTCATAAACGCAATCGGGAAAGTTAAGCTGCGGTGCACCTTAACCAAGAGTTAAGCTACAACTCAGCTGCAGTTTAACTTTCCCGATATGTTTTATGTGTATGAGTTAAGCTACAGCTGAGCGGCAGCTTAACGGCAATAGTATAACGTATAGAGTTAAGATAGGACTAAGCTGCAGCTCAACGGCAATGGTATAACATATAGAGTTAAGCTAGAGGTGAGCTGCAGCTTAACGGCAATTATATAACATATGGAGTTAAGCTACATCTTAAGCTGCAGCTCAGCTGGATCTCAAGTCTCTTTGATGAAAGCGGCCCCAGAACAACAGAGCGCAGGAACATTAGGAATGCGAATTTTAAACTGTTTATGAACATAAAGAAAGAATATTAATCAGGCAGATTTATTTCAAAAGTTGACAAAGTTTTTATCTAAACTGCATATTCTGAATTCAAGATTGATTTGAGAATGAGAAAAAAAAATTCAAGATTGATTTGAGAATGAGAATATAGTACCATTTGATTCAAAGGTTTAAAGGTCAAATAGTTGCCATTTTTGTATAAAAAATGTGCATGCCCCATCTTTGCAATAACTTCTCGAACAAGCATTGATTCCGCCATTTTACCCACAAAATGTTTTTACAAAGCAGACGTAAAGATTTCCCACGGTAGCTGAATAAAAAATGTAGAAAGAAAGAATGCAAGTAATGAGATAGTGGACGAATAATGAGATATATAAAGAATAAAAGGGAAAAAACAAAATAAAATGAAAACAAAGAGAAAAAATATATTACACAAGGAATAGTAGACAAAAAAAGTAAGAATGAAGAAGTAAGAAGAAAGAAAAAAAAGAAAAAAAGATGGAAAAATACTCCGTGGTGGAAAAAAATGTATTCACATGAAGTTCTCCAGCGGTATGATAAAATATGAAAAATCAGCATTTTTGAGATGAAATATAGTTATTTTTCAAGTTATTTTTTCACAATTTTTCAAATGGTAGACGCTTTGAGTGAACGATTTGAGCAACAGTAGCAGTTTTTGTCATTTTTTCGATTTAGAAGCATTTTTCGTGGAACAGACCATAAATTCTAATGTAATCGTATCTGCTTAATTGTTCCTAAAACGAGGACTCTTTCACCGGATACATGACGGTCGATTATTATGATCAATCACACGAAGAAATTCATCGAAAAGTTCAAGTTCGATATTTATCATTTTTTCCTGATGAATTCTGTGGTTAGAATTTTATTGATTCGTACATTTTCCTTTTTGCACTTGTATAGTACTCTGCGTTGATACCACTGCTT
>CAWUHX010000568.1:0-49429 GCA_963922205.1 Romanomermis culicivorax
GCAGTGGTATCAACGCAGAGTACTCTTCCAGGCCGTGTTAAATGTTAAAGATGGGCGTTGGACTTGGAAAAAAATCACAACCTCCGTGATATACAAAACACAGGGACCTTCTTCCGACTACTATGACGTCATTCCGGCTGGAAAGAAGCATGACGTCACGCCTGGGGTAGAAAGAAAAAATTTGCCAAATTTTTGCCCACCTACGTCTCCGTGAAAAATCGGAATAATGTAACATATATGGTACTTTTCAGAATCAGCTCAATGAGATCTATCGACTGGTACCCAAGATGACTCATTGAGGACAAAAGCTCAAATTTAGTGCGAGGTGTTCTGAAAATTTCAATTAGGGTCTCTCTTAAGCCATTTGTGTTCTTAGTTATTAGGCACTGCCGCCTGTTAGGCTGCTGTGGGGTCACAATAAAGCAACAGTTCTAACCACAGGCTAACAACAACAACAAACACCAAACTCTCTCAGACGTTTCACCAGATATACACCAGAACTTTCGCTAAACCTCAGGCAGAACACCTTGGCACGTATCTCAGGAGCTCCTACCCAAGTCTCCAATCCTACTCTTATAAACTCCTTCCACTACGCTCACAAAACAATACACTTACAGGTCCAAAGTGTATTGGGTGACGAAGGGCGACGCCAATAATAAATAATATACAAAAATATTATAAATAAGACGATGGCGGCAACGCTCCATAAAAGTAATCTTTTTTAACAATAATAAAAAGACACCAAAAACGCGAAACAGTGGCAGCATAAACCTATGCAAATTTATCATTCTTTTCGGCCACTTTTCGCCGCGTCCAACCGCCTGCGCACCGACGCCGGAAGCTGAACACGTGCACCTGAGACCACCTCAACATCCCTCGGCCCTCAAAACCGACCAATGGGAGGTGAAAACCTTTCTGCAGCCTGAGTCTCATACTGAGGCCCCGACTGCATAACAGTTTTCCCCTCGGAAAACAAATTTTTGGGGCTACCCCCTCCAAGATGTGATCCAGCCCCTACCAGGTCCTTCAGGTGACGGCGACCTTGACCAATCCATTCGGCAGGGCACTCCTTTTCAGGCTACCGGAAACGATCACGAACGTAGTTCGGCCTGGACTTTGACATTGATCTGTGCCTAGATCCGGGGCGTCGCCGTTCCTCTTCTCCCATTTCCTGGTTTTTACAACCTCGGTGATGAGGTGCCCCAGGTGCCCTTCCTCCCCGGTCGGCCGCTCGCCACATCGCTCCATCCAATACAAATCTACTCAGTAAAAAATATTTTCTATAAAATATTTCAAATATCTACTTACGAAATAATTTTATAAACGCGAATAAAATTTTCACGTCTTCATCTTTTTCAGGCCCTGAAAGTAAACAAGAAAAATACGAGGGCTATATACACGCCCGAAATAAGATGGACGGAAAGACGAATTTTGCCGGGCAACTTTTGGGCACCGGAAATGAGAAAAGATTTTAAAATTTTAAAGCAACAATAAAACGAGATAATATATTTTTTTTTATTTTGTATTTTATTTGTGTTTTTGTATTTTGTATTTTTTGAAATAAAATTTGTACGAAATAACGAATTTTGGTCCAAAAGTGATGCGGCTATGTGAAATTATTGTTGCCCACCGCCACCATAACCGCCGTATTGGAAGCTACCACGGCGAGGGTAGGGACCACCTCGAGCTCCACGACCCCTGAGGAATCCCCCAAAAACTCCTCGAGGTTGGGCCGCACGAGGGGGTCCGCCCATCGCCTGACCTCTATACGGTTGCGGATTAACCATTTTGAAGGGTCTACCTTGACCCTGCCCCTGACCCCAGCCTCGGCCATATCCCCCTCCAGTTCCCCTCTGGTACGAGCCCTGAGTGGAACTTACGGAAGATACTCCAGAAGCTGAGGTAGTGGACCTACCTTGACTTTGTTGATTCGCATACGGTAATTTGAATACTCCAGGCTGGTGCCGACCCTGCGAATGAGACGATTGTCGCGAGTGCTGGCTCCTAGTCCTGGATGCATCCCTAGGTTGTCTTTCCGTTAACATTGGAATCTTGAAGGGTTGCCCCTCCTCATCCTCGGCCTTCTGGAACTTACCAGAAAATTTCTGAACCATATCTGACAACCTTCTTTTCGCTGCCATATCTACTGCAGTTTGTTGGTGTTCCTGCATTCGGTTGGCATACGCTTCCCTGAATGCAGTACTACCTTCTCCCCGCAGGTAGATAGAATAATACCTCTCTGTGACAAATGATTTGGCCCGTGCATCAATTGCACCAATATGTCTCGGGCCTAACTGCTGTTGTTCTAACTTTAGCAACACCATGGTACATAAGTATCTCACGGCTGCCATTACTATTTCCGCATCAAAATGATGAAACCAATTTGGCATGAACTTGAGCCAAATATACTCCCAAATGGGCTCAGGAACGTTTACATGATCATACAGGAAACCACCTTGAACATCAAAGTGATCCCCATAGTTCTCGTAAAGCTCCTCTACTCCATTATTCACCAATGCCCAGATGATTTGGTTCCTATTATCATCTGGCATATCCTGAGCAAAGAATTCGATCACCTCCGGTGTCGAAAAATCTATCCTTCCCTTCACCAAGGGAAACTTCTTATGGACATCCCAGTAGTCTCTCAAAACAGAACTTAGGTACTCCAAAGTTACTTCCTTATCTCTACTTCTCTTGACCGATTTTGTGGGTTCCGACGTAGAGGGTTTAGAAACAACTTTTTTCCCTGAAGCGCTGCTCTGGTCCTGCTGAGAAGTCTTATCAACCTTAGACACGGGCTTAGCCAAAGTACTTTTCGTCGTTGCACTTACCTGAGATGCAAACGATTTACTAGGTACTTTAGCCGAAGCAACCGTCGACTGCACCTGACTCATAGAACTTTTGGTTCCAGGCATCAGGCTTGTCAGCGTAGTTCCAGTCTTGGACTTGGTTGAATCCATCAATAAAGTTGTAGATCCTGCAAACTTCAAATCCACAGACGTAGAACTCCCTGTCTGTTCTCCTTCACCATCACTGATTTCAATAACATCTTCTTCCTCTCTCTTCTTAGCCCTATTAGCCTTTCCGGTCAATTTTCGTCTTCCTAATCTTTTAATTTGGTCGTCCGTACGACCTTCTGCTCTGAACTTTCTAACCTCTTCGGCAGTATACATACCTGGTATACCACCGTCTATACTTGGATCTCTGGGCGCTACTTGAACTGTCGGCGTAACCTTTCTGACCGCAGGTTGGATGACCTGCGTACTAGCAGGTTGCACCGGCACTTTCGGGATATGATAAGCAGTAGGCGGCTTGGCCAGAGCTTGCACGACTGTAGGCGCTGCCAGAGGCGTCGGCTGCGCCGTAAAACCAGCCAATACTAGTTCCAGCTGCTTCTGCTGCTGATCTAATCTCGCTTTCTGCTCCGCAAGCTGCTTAGTAAAAATCTCCTTCTGCCTTTCAATTTCCTTTTCAGCTTGCTCCCTGAGCCTTGCTTCAATTTCCTCTATTGCTGGACTTGCAGCAATCGTTATCAGATTGCTTTCATCCAACATCTGCTCTGCCCTAACATCCATTCCAGAAAGTAAACTTTCTGTCTGATCTAATAAAGAGGTTACCTGTGCTTCTTGATCAGGCTGTATCAATGATTCAACAGTGACCTCCTTAGCCACTTCTAAATCATCTCCTACCTGATTCAAGTCTATGGGGGTGTTGAGGTCTGCAGGTATCGCTTGTTGCTGTGCTTTCGCCACAACAGGCTCAGCCTGCATCCCCTGCACCTGATCCAAACTACTCATATCAACTCCAGATTGTTGACTCACCGTTGTGCTTACCTCAGTGCCTGTAACCGGCACTGCTGTCTGCTTACCTGTCGGCGTCACTACAACCTTATCGCCAATATGCCTAATCGTAAAACCTGGAGCATCGGACGGCAATATCGGTTCAAAAAATGGCGGTTCGTAACCTGGAACGTATTCGGGTTGATAAGCTAACACACTCTTTTTCTGGTTCTCCTTCGTTGCGTCCTCGCCCATATCAATCGGGTATCGCAAACCTGGGACTCGAACAGCTATTTGACGGAAGTAAAACCTCTGATAGCAGTACGGATTATCTTTGTACTGCGGACACTCCGCCAAATGCTTCCTCTTATCTACCGGTCTTTGCTCCCATGATTTTGTCTTGGGCCAAAATCGGATCGGCAGAAATCCGAAACGATTTCCCCAACATGTAATAGAATCGCCCTTGGTTGGCGTATGCACCTCTGTTACTGGAAGACTGTTCAAAAATGATAAGTACTGACCGTACCTATCTCCCCTCCACAACATCTTCAAGAGTTGTTCCTTTCCCTCAGGGCTAAAGGATCTCAAATAGTTGTGGTCAAGGAGAGAGGTAAGGTACTCTTCCGCTTCCTCTCTGCAAGCTGGCCAAAATAAATGAAACGTGAGCGGAACTTTATTACACACTGACTCCAAATTCTTAAAATTGTCCTCGATCAATATTTCAGAATAAGGAGCGATATCCATACTCCAGTGTTGCCTTACGTACGAGTCTTTACCATTTGAAACTCTGACTGGTTCATACTCGTGGTAATCAACTTCCAGAGATGTTATCTCCAACAACTGCTTCGTTTCTTTCCTATACCTTAGGAAATTCTCCTACAAAACCATAGATACTGGTTCATCGAGTCTACTGAAACTCTTCCCTCGATTAACCATATCTATCACCTTGTTCATTATTCGAGTTCTAATCTGCTTTTCCGACAAAGCTTCTTCAAACTCTTCATCCTCACTTACCATATCATTACCATCTACATTCTTACTTTTTTCTTTAACGGTATAATCAGGATGAATACCTTTAGGTATACTTACGTCTCTCCCTCTCTTCGGATTTGCCTCGTAATGAGGGAAGCTGTACTCCACATAGCCTCCAAATGAGGTGTCCATTTGGGCAGCCATACGGGCATACGCTTCCTGTCTCATTACGTGGTAAATAGCCGACGACTGCGGCTCCTCTACTTCTGGACTTCCACAAAAAGTCTGCGGAAAATTCTCTCCATGTATCATGTTAAAAAACCTGTACAACCTGTACGCCATTATCTGGATTTGATCCGCTTTCATCAAATCATGCCGAAAATACTGGAATCCGACCTCGACTTCCATAGCTAACTCATAGTGGAAAAACGCTAAGAAAACCAACAATGAGTAGTAGATGTCCAGTGCTGAATACCTGATTTCAAACTGCGTCAACGTGTGCCTACAGAATCGTTCACGTTGCGCTCTCTGATGGAAATCGATTTGGAAATAACCAATGTCTGCCAGATACAGCTCCGTGAACAACCCTTTCAGCTTAAATGTTTCTGGGCAAAGTCCCAACTTCCTGGACATTGCCAAAAATCTTCCGTTCAATTGATCCCCTACCTTGGCTACGTCATAATAACGGCCATACGAAGATGCAATTCTATACTTGATCTCTGCTGTCAGATCAACATCCTGGTGATTTCTGCCTGCGCCATTAACATTCCAGACGGCAACCAGATCTGTAACCAAGTTGTATCCAACGAGAAGCATGTCCGAATCTAAGAGCTCATGAATGAGCGTCCATTCCTTCCGCATGATTGTCGTAGTATCTACAACAAAGGTGTCTCCAGTTACCGTCGAGAAGCTAATGACTCTCGCGAACTCCTTCCCTTTTGGGTTATCAACCCCAGAAGCTGCGAAAACCTTACTCACGTACTCCTGAGTAACTTTTTCGGTATCAAAACCGATAACTGGCTGTCCTCGAAACCTACTGTCTTTCAAGGTTTCGATCATCTCAGCCACCTTACCTACCTCGACCAATTTTGGTTCCGTCAGTTCCAACGGAAATCTCCCGAACGTCGTGGCAAACCATCGTTCTAATTCGCCGACTCTGACAATGCGTTTAACATTGTAGTCTAAAAAATTCAGGCGAAATGTTTACAACTTTTTAATGAAAATTTTTCCCAAAGCGGACAAACATCGGTTAAATTCTACCTTTACCACAGATAGTAAGCACAAATAGGAAAAAAGAAAAGAAAATTGCAAGCAGGGGAAATTAAGGTACTACACATATATTGGGTTAGTGTTGGCAGATAGTTAAACACAAGTGCGGCCCCGACTTCTACCTTATACGGGAGTACACGCACAGACCACCTGCGTCTTCCATCAATCGACTGCATGCCGTCTCAATCCAACGCCCAAAATGGCCTATCCAACTAATAAATTAAGAATTTCCAAGAAGAAATTTGAAAATATATTTACAATTTAACCAAAATGAGGAAATTCTTAGAAAATTAGATTAAGATGGAATTTGAAAATTTAAATAATTTTGAAATTATCTACCCCTAGTCGACTAGTTGCTACACTCCACTTCTTCCCCATCACATAGACGAATTTATTCAACTCGCTATGTGTGTAGAGGAATAATGTAGTTTCGCAAAAAGTCCAAATTTTGCGCTACGGGCAGCTTTGCCACACTTTTTCAAGTTGACAGAACAAATATGTTCCCACTAAACCTTTACAATTGTCTAGGCCTTCATCTAGACACCCGTGGGCTATAACATCCTGCTTTGCCCAATTAATTTTTAAAGTAACTAAGTTTAAAAACTTAGGTTGCTTACCATCGACTAAAAAATACCGATTGTTTTGCCGCACCTGCGGCTGACCGTAGGTCACGTGGGGGTCCATGACCAGATACTGCTTCGTCCGGCGTCCATTGGGGGGCCTGGACATTCCTTCCGCTTCTTTCTCGAATTCTACTAATTCGGCGCTATCAATTTTTGCAAAATTTTTAAAATTTTTAATATGAGCTGAAAAATCGACAAATTTTCCGCTTTCGCTACTTTTTGTCTATTTTCACTCTAAAACTCAGCAGTTTTCCCAATTCTTCCAATATTCACAGAATTGGGGGGCAACAACTAACTATCTCCTCCGAAAAAATTAATCGGACTCGGGGAAATTTAAGATTTAGGCCGCGAAAAAATTTTAAGAATTTGGAATTTTTGCGAAGAGTGGTTTTTTACCAAAAATTTTGAGAAATTTTAAGATTTACGCGAGGGAAAATTAAAAATACACGATAAATATGCCATAAATACATAAATAAATACAATTAATTACAATTTGTACTTAAATACAATATTGGGGACGAAAAAATATGGGGGGGTATTCATACGCACACACACACGCGAAAAATAGCGCTACGGCAGTTTATAATTATTAATCTTTGAATCTACAGTAAACTGTGTGTCCTTAGATGACACATTGTTAGACTGCAGCCATCTGCCGGTCTCGTAGCGAAAGTGCTTTAACCTGCTCATGGATACCACCTGCTTTTTCAGCGGCTCTCTCCAGTGAGCGATTTCAAGCACATTCTCTGATAATCTCCTATTATCAGTAACAACATACGGTCCTTGCCACGGCAGACCCAGTTTTTTCTGTTTATCGACTTTCAGCAAAACCCAATCATTGACGGAATAATCATGAGCTTTTGCTTTACGGTCAAAAAACTTTTTACTGCTCTCCGCAGCCTTCCTGATATTCTCTGAAATGACTTCATAAGTTTCTACTAAACTTTCGGTTAGTATATGCTAATAAGCCTCATAGTTCATTGGCAGAACTATATTTCTTGCAACACCAATACTAATGCCAAAATTAGCCTCATGACCTCTCAATAAGGCAAATGGAGAACATCTCGTTGAGGTATGAGGTGTGGCATTATATGCAAAAACGACAGATTGCAAATATCTGTCCCACTTATCAGAATCCTCTATAGCAACCTTTCGCAACTGCTTGATCAAGGTTTGGTTAAACCTTTCAACCATTCCATTTCCTTGTGGATGGTAGGCAGTTGTGAAAATCTTCTGACACTCCAATAATTTACAGACTGACGTCATCAAATCAGCTGTAAAGCATGAACCATTATCACTCAACAATTTCACCGGGGTTCCATGCCTGAACACAATATTTCGAAGAAAACTGTCCACAATGGTTACAGCAGATTGATCCGGGATCATTTCTGCTTCCACCCATTTTGTAAAGTAATCTTGAAATACTATCACATACGGTCTTTTCTCGCTCATGGGAGATATTCCCACAATATCTACAGAGACTATGTCAAATGGTCCTCTAGGAATAATAGGATTTAATGGCGGTATAGTAGCCTTTCCTGGAGTCGCAATTTGACATATCGGACAAAAGCTGATCCAGCTCCGAACATCCTTCTCGATGCTCGGCCACCAGAACCGCTTTTTAATAATAGCAAGGGTTCTCTTAAACCCTTGATGCGTCATCATCACTGCTCCATGATACTGATGCAGGACAACTTTTTTGAGAACAGAGGGGACAACAATTTGATCCTCTGCCTCGCCAAAAGTCTCTCTATATAGTATCCCTTGATCGATATAAAAGTTACTTTGAGACTTGGTGCCACTATTAGCACCTAGTTTCTCGAAGATCACTTTTAAATCTTTATCCTTTCCTTGCAACTTTGACATCAAGGCGTTTGAGATAAGCCCTTTCGGTCTACCATCTTCAATCTCTGGGGCTTCTTCAAACACCTTCTCCTTCGGTTCAAAAATTCTCTTCACTTCCTCTTTAGGTTTAGCTTGCTCAGGAGGATGTCCTTTTTCCTCCTGCTGCAAGTTTTTTGCCATTTGTCTAGTGACTACCGCCTCAATTTCATATTTCTCAGGCGTTCGATAATTACTAAATTCTGGAGAAATATTAAGTTGAGTTTCATCACTAACACCATAGTTTGAAGCCACTGAAGCTGTGGCCATCTTCACCGGAGTGAAGACTCCTACAGCCTCATCCACTTCATCTCCTCTGAGTTCCCGAAGTTGTTTCACTAAAACTTTGTGGTTTTGGTTAAGGACTTCGTCTTCAGCAAGAGATTTCACTTCTTCTTTCTGAAAGATAAGCTCCCATTTTGGTGGCAACTTCTCTTTCTGTTCATCCGGTTCCTCCTTCCTGGAGAGAAAATCAGCCATGGCATTTTGTCTGCCAGGCACGTACTCCAACTTGTGATTAAACTGGCAAATGAATGCGTACCACCTCTTGAGTTTGTCATTAGTCTGTGTGTTGACCCTCATTGATAATAATGGTTTGTGGTCAGTTTGAATCCTGAGCTTTTGGCCCAAAAGATAATGTTTGTAAATTTTAAGGCCGTAAACCACAGCTAAGCATTCTCTTTCGGTGGCGCACCATTTCCTTTCTTCTGCCCGCAATATCCGACTATTGTAGGCAACTACCCAACGTTCCGAGTCAGTCACTTGACATAACACTGCTCCCAGTGCAATTCCACTGGCATCCGTTTGAAGAATGAATCGTGCAGATCCATCTAAAATTGGATGTCTTAAGAAAGGTACTGAGGTCAATGCTACTTTGAGCTTCTCAAAAGTTGTGTAATGTAACTCCATTACATTCCATGTTCCCTTCTTGCCTGTTAATTTGTACAAAGGTTCAGCTAGTGCTGCTAGGTCTGGTATAAATTTCTTACACCATTGTAGCATACCTAGGAATCTCTGCATTTTCTTAACAGAATCCGGGAATGGAAATTCCGTTATCGCCTTGACCTTCTTAGGATCTGGAGAAATTCCATTCGCCTCCAAGATGTGCCCTAAAAAGTGCACCTTCTCGGGAAGAAATTCACATTTCTCTGGCTTAAGAGTCAACTTGGCCTTCCTCAACGCTTCTAGCACCAAGTTCAAATTCTCTAAGTGTTCCTCGAACGTATTCGAGAAGATGATAATATCATCTATGTACACTAGGCAAATTTTCCATACCAAATCCCCAAGGATTCTCTCCATCATCCTTTGGAATTCAGCAGGTGCATTCTTCAATCCAAACGGCATCACTTTAAACTGAAACAAGCCCTCTTGGCATATAAAAGCCGTTTTCTCCTTGCTCTCCTCCTCCATCGGGACCTGCCAATATCCCGACTTCAAATCTAGAGTCGTATGGAACTTAGCTCTTCCAAGGCAATCTAAATAGTCATCCATTCTCGGGATGGGATATTTATCATCCTTGGTCACTTCGTTTATACCTCTAAAATCAACTACTGGTCTCGTAGTTCCATCTTTCTTTCCAACCAGGAACAAGGGTGCAGCCCACGGTGACTTCGAGGGCTCGATCACTCCCTGATCCAACATTTCCTTTATATGTCGCCTTACTCCTGGCCGACTATTAATTGAAGCTCTGTAATATCTCTTCGCTACAGGTCTTGCATCTCCTGTATCTATCTTGCATGTCTGAGCTGGGGTTGTAGTAGCGGGATCACCAGGCAAGCTAAAGACATCTCTGTACTTCAACAAAGACTCTATAGCTTCCGTTTTCTTCTCTTCCGATATTTTTGCCTTCGATATCATCTTGCATAGTGAAGTATAGAACTCTACAGAATCAGCTTTTGATAATGCAGGCATTCCTTCCTTTACCATACAGGTCTGATATTCCTTTTCCTCCTTTATCTTTTTCATTTCCTTCACCTTCTTGTACGTATCATCATCTTCAATAAGCATAGATTCTGTATAGCCAATGATTTGATCTCTCTCAAACCGACAACCAGAACCCGTGGTATTGGAGATTAGTACTACAAACTCTTCTTGTGATCCGTCTACAACCGCTTTCTCCATTCTGAACTTCCTTTCAGAATCCTTTGATTTGACAATAATTCCGTTCAATGTGACATCTCCATGTTGATCCCAAAGTTTTGCCTTCATCAAAACATCTGTTCCATATGGAATGTAGGTTTTACTACATGCAACAATTGCAACAGTTGTCTTTAGCAGACAAACTTTTGGATAAACAATTTGATTTATGCAATCAGTTGACGCCACACTGACTTTAGTTACTTCTTCCATTACCGTTTGCACAGTAGTTACAGAAGGAACTTGAACTACGTCAATCTTTCTCTCAATGCCCTGTATTGTCATGGCATTCCTTTTGAAATCAATCACCACACCTAAGTCTGGGTGCGCTAAAAAATCTGTGCCCAAGATCAGGTCCTCACCTGCATCTGGCAACACTATAGCATTGACTGGAAAACTTCCGAATTCAGTCTTCATACAAACTGGCACATACCCATAGGCATGCACAACTTTTCCATCAGCTACAGTCACTTTAAGAATACGAGGGTACACTGTATAATCAATGTCTAATGCCCTTTTCAGGAGCTTAGAAGACATGACCGTACACTGAGCTCCTGTATCGATTAAAGCTCTGGTAGCCGTTTCTTTAATAACTACATTTATATAGAATGGAACCGTTTTCGGATAATTTTCCAACAACCTTCTCTCTATGTCCGTTGCTTTTCTTCCATACTTCACATGAGCCAAATCTCTTTCTTTTACTTTTTCTAGAGGTGTCACCTTATCCAGGTGAATAATACTTCCGAGAACCAAACTAGAAGATTTGTTTCTACTCTGTTCGCTTTCATCATCCACATCCGTACAGCTTGTCACCATTAGGTTATGCGAACTAGGTTGCGACTGGTTTGAAACAAATGATCCAGACTGATCCTAGACGGTACTAGCCTGAATTGCCGGTTGACTAGTTGATGGAGGTAACATCAACTGAGGCTGCCTCTGCAACTGGATGCCTTGCTCCCTAAGTCTGCAGAATTCCCTGTATCTCTCAAACTCTGGGTCATACCCGTACATTTGATCTTCTTCGGGGAATCCTACATAATAGGCACCTCTTCCTCTTCCTCTAAATCCAAACTGAGGTCCACCTCTACCTCTAAAACTTCCTCTAAATGAAGCATTCCTATCACCACCATAATACTGATTAGACATGCCACGGTTAAATCCACCGCGTTGCTGTTGCTGACGCCGGTATGCTAATGTCTTACACTCCTCCGTAGCATGAGTATTATTCTTATGATAAATGCAATAGGGTCTCTGCTGCTTCAACTGCTTTTGCTTTTCAGCAGACGCAGCCTTCACAGTAGTCAACTCTTTTAAAGCTTCACTCTGAGTAACTTGTAATTTATCTACTTTCTGAACCAATTGTAGCCACTCCTTTGAGAGAATAGCTAGAAAAGACTCCTTGGCCTGCTCCTCGTTAGACTTTTTGACATCACGAGGTGAAGGACCAGGTAGCATCTCTTCCGCATTCTCCTCACTTCTCTCCTCTTCTACTGCCTTTTGCAACTGATTTTGTGGTCTTGACTTCGTTTGGTTATACTTTTTAGTACTTCCATACGGAGCATTCCCGACAAAAGCAATTTCCGGGCATATCTCCTCCGTAGCTACAACTTGATTCACTACTATCGGTTTATCCTTGGCTCCAAAAGTAGTAAACACATTCCTATACTTTTTGTCAATCTGAGTTACAGCGTATGCAAGGTCTTGCCATATTTTCATCGATGGCAATACATCCTGCAACTCCGTCTGATACAACGGACTACTTTTATAAATGAAGGCATTAATAATATTCTCTTGCCTTACTTGATCACTCTGATCTGCATAGACCAGATCCACATGATTACTCAATCTCTTTAAAAACTCTAAGGCTGACTCGCCTTCTTCCTGTTTCATATTAAATAACTCTCTTTTGAGCATCGTCAAATCATAAGTCGGCGCGAGATACTTTAAAATATTTCTCCGCGCTTCTGTATAACTTGAGGATGTTCTCGCTATCCTCCTCGCCGTGTTCTGAGACAACCTTCTCAAACACTCCTTTTTCACTTTATCAGCCGTATTCTCCAGAAATTCACTTTCCAGATCAGTAAAAAATTTCAAAGCCTCCGTCGGCTTTATACTATCATGTAAAGGTCTATGTTTCAAGGCCTTTACCACATCTCTCACATAAACTTCAACACTTGAGCTAGAGTTCGACGTAGATGAACTAGTATTATCACTATCTTAGTAATGTCTACTCCTAGCCCTTGACCTGTGAGATCTCTTTCTACTCTTCAACCTCTTCTTTCTCCTCCTCTCAGGGCTAAGGTCAGCTCTATTTGCGGTATCTCTCCAAGGAGTAGGACGAGAAAACCTATCCTCTCCCTGGGACGATTCGTCGCAAATAGTCACCTTCCTTTCCCTAGACCTCCTATTCTCTGAGTAACCGTAGGCATTCGATTGTGCTTGTTCAGCATTCCTCGAACTCTGCGGCTCCTCAGTCCAACCTCTATCTCTAGCCGAATATTTGTCTCTATCATCTTGAGACCTTATATAAACCTCTGAATGAACCTCTCTCTTAGGTTCATTAACTCTCTCAACTGTATTCTCAAGGTAAGAAGACTCACCTATCTTCCTCCGTCGATCATCCTCCGTTTCCTTTTCCTTAATCTGCGCGCTTTCGATTACTTTGATCAATAACTCGACCTTCTTCTCCAGCGCGTTAATTCGTACGTCCTTGGGATCAACTCGATCCCTCTGCTCCTCTCGCCGAATAAAATTCGCCATTTCCGGGTCGTATCGCCTCGAATATTTGTCGTCGTATAAATCGGCCGGCGCGTCCTCGTAATACTCGTCGTAATTCATGTCCATCATGTTCGACCTCCACGCCGGTTTCGATTTCCGTCTAATCTCCTCCAGCGTTTCGGCCATCGGATGGACCAACTTCGAGGGCGACGTCGGTCTCTCCTTCTCAAAGGTCTGCTGACCTCTGACACTACCACTTACAGTAGTTTCAATCTCGGCTCGCCTAGCCATCTCAAAACCACTTCTCCTCAACTCTTCTTCAACTCTTGCCATTTCGGCAATTCCACTCTCTCTCCTTCCTTCAGTCTCAGGCGCCTGTGCTTGAACCTTTTCTACCGCTGCGTGTTCTTCAGCAGAGTCCAGATTCGAAACACTAGGTTCATGTGACCTAGGAGGAGTCCTCAACATTTTTCCTACCGGAATACTCATCTTTTTAATTTTTCCGGTATGTGCCTGTAAATAAAACCCAGGAGGTTTAGTTATTTTTCTGGTGGTTCTCCGGTTATCCGTCGTGAGAGGCGTTAAGAGTCCACCACTTGTTAGGCTGCTGTGGGGTCACAATAAAGCAACAGTTCTAACCACAGGCTAACAACAACAACAAACACCAAACTCTCCCAGACGTTTCACCAGATATACACCAGAACTTTCGCTAAACCTCAGGCAGAACACCTTGGCACGTACCTCAGGAGCTCCTACCCAAGTCTCCAATCCTACTCTTATAAACTCCTTCCACTACGCTCACAAAACAATACACTTACAGGTCCAAAGTGTATTGGGTGACGAAGGGCGACGCCAATAATAAATAATATACAAAAATATTATAAATAAGACGATGGTGGCGACACTCCATAAAAGTAATCTTTTTTAACAATAATAAAAAGACACCAAAAACGCGAAACAGTGGCAGCATAAACCTATGCAAATTTATCATTCTTTTCGGCCACTTTTTGCCGCGTCCAACCGCCTGCGCACCGACGCCGGAAGCTGAACACGTGCACCTGAGACCACCTCGTTGTATGGCAACATACAACATTCCACCCGTAGGATTGATGTTGTAGCCAATCCACGGGTGCGGAACCCGGCCATTTTTGTTGAGCCCTGGTCGGGATGGTTACACCTACCCCGACATTGGCCAATGGTGGGACAGCTATGGCGCCACCCAGGAAGCCCTTCAACACTGGTGACCGTACCAGGGGCCCCCCTGTTGCTCCAAGGGGGGAGGGATGTTGTATGGCAACATACAACATTCCACCCGTAGGATTGATGTTGTAGCCAATCCACGGGTGCCGAACCCGGCCATTTTTGTTGAGCCCTGGTCGGGATGGTTACACCTACCCCGACATTGGCCAATGGTGGGACAGCTACGGCGCCACCCAGGAAGCCCTTCAACACGCCCACCGCCCTCCCCCCTCAGGGTCCGTTGAGGGAAGGAAAATCGCCTAGCTGATAAAGCTGAAGCAGCCGCTTCAAGCTTTATATAGCTAGCCTAAATAGAAAAGTCATGTGATATATCAACAGAAATTGTGTACTCATTCGCACTGATCCTAAGACCAGCACCAGGGCCAGCTGCGGGGAGGCTAGTACACACGTGGCGTCAGTACTTTCATAGAAAGTACCTACAAATTAGAGAATAGTCTTGCAGTATTTGAGTTATACAAAGCAGAAGTCTTGCACTATACATATTTGCCTGATGTCAGACCCTCAATGTCTCCTCACCATACTCCTAACATCCTGCACACACACACACATATATATATATATACTCAACTCCAGGCCATCTCCTCACCATGCACCTGAAACCCAGCATAGAGTTGCATGACCCTAGACCGTCAGTTGCTCCTCACCATGCATCTAGTGCCTTGCTAAACACACAAATTCACACAAGACTCTGATTCTGTTCTGCTGCAGACATACCTCTACTTTGTTTTAAAGTAAAAATGCCTACATAGTAGACATGTGAATATAAATATAGTTGGAAAAATAAATGAATTGCCAAAATAATGTAATTTACTTGATAGAAACAAAATCTTACAAGTCTAATGGTACAGTTGTTATACCATCTTCCAAAACTTTCCTTTTTATGTAAAGAAAAGGGAGACCCTGTTTCTGTTATATATATGTCCACATTTTGTTGTCCCCTGCATTCTGAAACCTATATTTTCACCATTCCAGGGTTCTTTGGTCTCCAAAACAGAAGCATACTTTTCAAGTGCAAGATCATTAATTTTTTTCATAATACCTTTACAGCTGGTCTTTCCTTCACCTTCTCCAACCCCAATATATGTTTTTGTGGACAAACAGTACATGGTTGTTCCCCACCATTCTTCTTTTGGCAATCCAGGGGTTCGTTTGATGAAATTCAATGCAGAGCAGTTGCTGGATATTGTTTTCAGTGTGATCTGAAGTCTGCAAATTTATGATAAAGATTAAATCAAGTTGATCCGGAATTAAAAAATTACTATGTCAAAAGTAGTTTTTGATGACATTCGCCACATAGTAGTTGGTCGGTATTGTTTTCAGTGTGACATAATGTCAGCATATTTTTTGATCTAGAAATGATCAAGTTGATCACGAAGTATAAAAATTAGTAGATCAACAGTTGTTTCTGATGAAATTCGACGCAGAGCAGTTGCTGGGTATTGTTTTTAGTGTGATCTGATGTCTGAAATTTTTGATTTAGATCAGATCAACTTGATCATGAGGTATAAATATTAGCAGATCAATAATTATTTTTGATGGAATTCGACGCAGAGCAGTTGCTTTGTGATGTTTTCTGTGTGATCTGATAAAATCCCACTCAGCCTTTTAATAAAAAAAAGCTACAGCACAGTTTTCTAAGGACTAAATCGATTGTGCAAGATACATTTATTCACTCATTTTATGTAACATATCGTATAGAATTCGCTGCGATATACAAATTTATTCTCTTTTTGTTCAACTAAATAGCATCATTCCCAGTTTTTGGATTTAAACTGAAATTGCAGAAAGAGCGCTTTTTGTTGGATTACAGACGGGAAGCAATTTCACCCATTCCTGTCACTTCCGTCCTGCTTTCAAAAAAGTCGTACCGTTGCCGTGGGAGTGTCAGTAGAGTCGAGGAGAACCAGGTACTAGATTTGACGCACACCCCTAATATAGGCACGACAGATCGGTGCCCAATGACTCAGGATTATAGCGAGCTCAATGTCGAGATTATCCCCAGCTCGAGCTGTTGGGTTGCACTAACATTTTCGCATAATTTTCTTATCTCTAAAGCAAATAACTATAAAAATTTCTGCGACTCCCAAACTCGAACTTAAACCTCAGTTTTAGTTTCCTGAAGTGAGTATTGTTTGTACACTGGTAGAAAATAATTTCGACATTACGATTAGCTCAAAGGGTTGGTGCAACCAACCCCAGGTTTTTTTATAGTTCTGAAAATGACTATAATATGCCTCCCCCACTATATTTCAGCTAGTTTGAGAGGCAGGAGTTTTGAAATGGTCGGGAGTTAGAATGCTATTGGTTTACCGTTTCTTTACATTTGAAATCATGTGCATATAATTTTCATATAGAAAAATTTTACTGTTTAGTTGATGCCAGGGGAAAGACAAAATGCGCGGTGCTGCAGAATATAATTTTTCACAGACATGGAAAATTTTTTCGAGAAAGAATGAAAATCCAATATAAAGAAAGTGAATTCTTTTAACTTTGACCCAAATTCTCAAAAATCTAGTCCGCTTCTTTTTCTAGCTTGGCAAATATCCAAGCAAGTACATTCTTCTTTTTTCTGCCTCATCGGGACATCATCTAATATATAGTGGGATATATATAGGTCAGAAGAAAATCGAAACATAAATATGGTACTATGAAGTCGAAAGCAGTACATATATTGGTAGTGTTTCAAAAACACTATTGCATGAGGAAAAATATCACATGAATCTACTGATCACATCTGTAGTTAATAATCTGAATAGTAGTTTTTACCTTTTTACCTCAATTTTTCATTTAACAAAAAGATCCTTATTGTGCACATTTTTAAATAACTGTAATCGCGTTCTACACGTAACTTTTATAGTTGTTTCATGTTTTATGCAAATAATCTCTCTGTGTTCACTCATTCAATCAATAATTGGTCATCGGATATTTTTCTCTTACTTTTTCTTTTGTGCAGGATCAATTGGTTGTGATTTATGCTGTTTATTGAATTAGCCTTAAACTATCGGTACCCTTTCATTTTATTCATATTTTATTTTGTTCAATTATTTGTTTCATCAAAATAAATCAGTGCATTCAAGTGCCAATAGAGTTTTACGGTAGATTCAATCCATAGTAATACAGCATTGGTGCGTGGCCTGAATTAAGGTGACCTTTATTCGCGATCTCAGTCCGAGTAACCGTTTTTTCTTGGGCTCCTGATACTACCAAAATACCCTTGCAACACATATGTGGTGTCATATCTCAATAAACTATGCTAATGGTTGCACAGCATTATTCGACGATCGAAATTTTCTGAACAGTATGACATCTTTCACAGACTTCCTCAATTGTCCGTTTACTAACAAATACGACACTGGCGCCGACGACCCATAGAACAACGTGGTCAAATGGGCAGTGATCTGACATCCAAACTCTGTGCAATCCGGTACCAATCTGATGCCCAATACGACGGTCATTGCAGCTGCTGTCAACGCAGCTTGCACCAAAAGATGCAGTTCGCGCCGATAATCGCCGTTTTGTCTCACGAGGGAGGTCTTCACACGTTTCAAAGACACCATACCGGCTACGGAATAGAGTAAGACCGTGATCACCCAACATGTGCAATTGATGATCAAATCGATAGTTTCAGATTTCGTTTCTAAAGTTATGTGGTATGCAACACTCAAGCATGGTAGCAAGAAACAAATGAAAATCAAAATCCGGCATACTGTAGTTGTGAAAATGATAGAATAGCTTTGGTAGTATACTATGGCTATAAAACGATTGAAAGCGATAACAGTGTGGGCTATCAATTCGGCTACGATACAAACGTAAAATAAAGTATGTATCGACATAAAAATATTTATTGGGATGATATTTTTATTTATGTAATTGTATAATATAAGCATTGACGTCAGCAAGATCACCTGATCTTGGAAAGCCACGACTTTTACGAATTTCAAATACACCTGACCGAAATTTCCACTTTGTCTGAGTACATTTACCAATACGATAATGTACAGCACAACGATCACGGGATTGAGGGCCAAGAGAAAATAACATACACCCTGTTGTAGGCTCGACTGCGGTCCAAGGTTGTCATTCATCGCAAGTTGATATACTGTAGAATAAACTTTTGCGCGTTTCCAGTGCTCATATAGCCCCAAGAATTTGCTTGAGTGGAAAATAAATAATTAAGGAAGTTTAGATAATTGCTCACAGCAAAAAAAATTCTAATTGTTGTCACTGTTGACAGGTGCAGCAGTCGTCGCTCAAAGGCCGATAGTCCGTTTTTTATAGTGTAACGCTTCTGAATAAAAAAAAGAGGAAATGAGCATTTCTGCCGAAATCGTACGCTTTCCTACAAAATCGTAAGCTTTGCTGCAAAAACTGCAAAATATTCCAAGTGTAACTTTGCTTTTCAGTTTGATTTACTCAAGCCGGAGGAAAAGTGCAACTCGATGGCAGAAAAAAGAAAGACAATGCAAATATTCTTCACCTAGCACTCTATACCCTGTAGTTTATGTCAATTTCAGGTTTTATAGCACATTTCACTACAACGAGAGTGAGCCCAAAACCCTCACCTACATTTGTTTATTAGCCTTCAAACTTAACCCGAGTGTCAAGCGAATCTAGATCTGCTAAGCAAAAGAAATGAAAACGAAACCTGGAAAACCAGGAGAACCTGAAAAAGCCAGGGGAATTTCATTCTGATGTTCGGTGACGTTCCGTTTTGTATTGTTCGAATTTGATGACCAAAGAAGTAAGCCACTTTTCCAATAAGGGCAGAAATCGTATTTTTTCTCCATTTCTTAAAATCAGACGATTTTGCGAGGGGTTGGGCGACTTCCTTAGGGGTCGGGGGTCAGTGATCCCCAAAATTCTGGGGGAATTGGTTTCTGAAGGGGAAAAATCATTTTTTCACCAAAAAATTCCGAAAAACGATTCTAAAAAATAGTCATTTTTCACTAAAAAACCGTAGAAAATGTGTTCATGGCGTGAAGCGCCGAGAAAGTTCACTTTTTTCACCAATTTTTTAATCAAAAATCGACATTTTTCGTCAAAAATTGGCGTTTTTCAGTATTTTTCCGACCAAAGGTATGGGGTCGTCCAATGGCTAACAAACTTACCTTTCCCAATTACATGTATGGTTTCGATTGAATTTTTTCACAATAGGTTGGAAGAGAAAATTATGCCGGAAGAATAATTTGAAATTCAAATTTCCCACACCAATTTTACACAGTTCAATGGGAAATTACATATCGATAATGGGAAAATCGCATCCTCATGATTCCAATGTTTTGGGTTCAATTCAGTGCATAGTGTGTGTTCTGCAACATAAAAATGGTAATTTAAAGTTACTCTGAGTTTCGAAATGCCTTAGACAATTCAGACAAAGTAACAGCTACTAGACTATTGAACTACTAGAACGACAAGTGAACTATTGAATTAATAATTGATGGGGACAACTTGGAAGTAACTACTAGTAGTGGGTTTTGGCTCAAATATAGTGCACTGCGTAACCCGTTGAATAACAGCTGAACTGTTGATGGTTCTAAAACCGTATGATTAATTATGTAGATCAAGAGCATCAATGAAATTAGTCATAACCAAAAACCTCTTAAGTGAAACATATTTATGAGTTTGGATTTTGAAAAATGTTCGTCTCTGACTCACATTATTTAAGATCAATGGGATCATCGATTCTGTGAAATCGTACAATTTTCTAATGGAAAAAAGACAAATCGTTTGAAGATCACTTTGGCGACAGCTGCTTCGCCACTATTGACGTTGTTAGACAGTCGATCATCTCGTAAATTTCCGTAAATAGTAATTAGCTTCTTTAAATATCCCATCGCAAGCCGTTTTTCTTCCTAATTTCTCCGCCGGCAGGGAGTTGATTAGCTTTTGTTTGAAAAATTGCTCGAAGCTGACCTGGTCACGTTTTACGGATGGCGGTATCCATTGGAAGTGTGAAAAGATAGAACGTAACTTGATGACAGAATTTTGCGACATTTCATATCAAATTCGAACGATGGGATGACCACAACTAAGTGAAATGATGGAAGAATGGCTGCGCAAAAAAACCTACAAAATTCAGTTTTGATTATTCTCAAAAATTGAAATGCCAACCTGCAAAATTCTTCGATATGGTTAGTTTAGCATACAGGTCCGAGTTCTCAAAAGAACAATCCAAAAATCAAGCCAAGCTTATCGAATTGATCAATGTATCAAATTCATATCCTAATTAGAATAGGTTGTCGGGGATTCTTTCATCGTTATCCAATCAGTCGTAACAAGTATTTTCATTTCGGTTCCAGTTCAAGTCACTATTTAACATATCAGGTCGAGAATCCGATTTCCAACGAATCTTTTAAATTTAAGTCTGGTTTGGACTGCAGATGACGACAGTGATAATGGATTTTTCAATGGAAAAACTGATCCCGACATGTGATAGTGTATTCGATAGCGAGTAACCAGCTGAAGTACATACGTCATAAAAGACACCAATGTTCTACTTCAAAATCCCTAGAGATAGTTATTGGCTACTTTTGCACTCCTCAACACATTTATGCTGTGGATCCTACGATGAACGAATCACATAAGATAGAAGAAAACTTGACTTTTATAATGACTTACTATCATTTTGAGATTATTGTTGTCAGTCTTCCTATAATTGCTATGAGTAGAACCGATCAGTCACGGTGAAACTATTTTCAAAAATGTCCATAATGGTCCCCTTCATGGAAGGAATTTCGGTGGCTCCCTCAGTTTTCTATTGTACATTCACTTTGGAGTGACGGTCGCTGCAATAACCAAAAAGTGAGACCAATTTGACACGAAGTTTTCACGGAATGAAAAAATAAATATCGTAGGAAGACAACTATATTCCTCCACGGCGATTGAAATACTAGAATCACAAGATCGACATCCAGCTGATAAACTATTCGTTTTCCGAGGAACTATTTCTATACCTTACGTGTACTATGAGAGATTTCGAAGATTTAACGAGAGATCAATTGCATAAAAAGCTTGTAGGTACGCAAGCTGCAAGTTCGTTTTGAAAAAAACTTCGCATAAAGTTCGCACCGTAATAAAAATTATACTCCATTCATTTTGAAATATCTAATAGAGCAATCGAAGTTTCGGAAATCGCAGCCTTGTTAGAAATCAGGAAATCAATTTCGATAATCTTTAAATGATTGAAAAGTGTGATCATCAAGGACTTTGTACCATGAATTGTAATGTTCCTTGGATATTTTTTGACATCCGGACAGGCTTTTTTTTCGTCAAAAATTTACGGGCCAAATGGCTCCTAGACCTAAATTTTTAGGAGCCAAACAGACATTTTTAGGGGTCATAAATAATCAATGCACACTTTTGATAAAAATTAATGCATTATATAATTCGTATAGTTTGATTGTATTTAATCCAAATTTACTTGTACCACAGATAGGGCAAATTTTTCGAATTTGCTTTTAAAACGGAACTCATCAAAAAAGTTAATTTTCAGTCAAAACACGACACGTTTATTCATTACGTTTCTTAGCAAAATCACCAGTTTTATATCGCGTTTCTTAAGCCCTTATTTTGTAAGCACTTCCGAAATCAAAATTATTACAATTGCTGTGGCATTTCTGCAAACGCATCAAGACGTCCAAATGTTCAGCCTGATTTGATGATCGATGAAAAATCTAATTTTGCTATTTGATTTCTTGATCGAATAAGACCTTACTGTTGTTTGCGACTGAGTTTTCGTCTTTAATCTGTTCACCAGAGAAAAACCACGCTCATCGCCAGCGTTTGTTGCATTGAAACACAAAATTATCTCGGAAAAAACAGTTAAAAATAGTGGTAAATCGTTTTTTGTTTAATTATCATTTATTGGCGTCGCTCGTCGTCACCCAATACACCTTGAACCTGTAAGTGTATTGTTTTGTGAGCGTAGTGGAGGAGTTTATAAGATTAGGTTTGGAGACTGGGGTAGGATCTCCTGAGGTACGTGCCAAGGTGTTCTGCCTGAGGTTTGGTGAAAGTTCTGGCGAGTATCTGGTCAAACGTCTGGGAGAGTTCTTAGTTTATTGTTGTTGTTAGCCTGTGGTCAGAACTGGCTACAATTGGTTCAGAATTGGTCCTCCTGGGCAAGCTAAACCTATGGAAGAGGTGAAGAGAATTTTTGAACCAAAGGAGAAGGAGTTTGAAGAAGCCCCAGAAATTGAAGATGGTAGACCGAAAGGGCTTATCTCAAACGCCTTGATGTCACAGTTGCAAGGAAAGGATAAAGATCTAAAAGTGATCTTCGAGAAACTAGGTGCTAATAGTAGCACCAAGTCTCAAAGTAACTTTTATATCGATCAAGGGATACTATATAGAGAGACTTTTGGCGAGGCAGAGGATCAAGTTGTTGTCCCCTCTGTTCTCAAAAAAGTTGTCCTACATCAGTATCATGGAGCAGTGATGATGACGCATCAAGGGTTTAAGAGAACCCTTGCTATTATTAAAAAGCGGTTCTGGTGGCCGAGCATCGAAAAAGATGTTCGGAGCTGGATCAGCTTTTCTCCGATATGTCAAATTGCAACTCCAGGAAAGGCTACTATACCCCCATTAAATCTGATTATTCCTAGAGGACCATTTGGCATAGTCTCTGTGGATATTGTGGGAATTTCTCCCATGAGCGAGAAGAGACTGTATGTGATAGTATTTCAAGATTACTTTACAAAATGGGTGGAAGCAGAAATGATTCCGGATCAATCTACTGTAACCATTGTGGACAGTTTTCTTCGAAATATTGTGTTCAGGCATGGAACCCCGGTGAAATTGTTGAGTGATAATGGTTCATGCTTTACAGCTGATTTGATGATGTCAGTCTATAAATTATTGGAGTGTCAGAAGATTTTCACAACTGCCTACCATCCACAAGAAAATGGAATGGTTGAAAGGTTTAACCAAACCTTGATCAAGCAGTTGCGAAAGGTTGCTATAGAAGATTCAGATAAGTGGGACAGATATTTGCAATCTGTCGTTTTTGCTTACAATGCCACACCTCATACCTCAACAAGATGTTCTCCATTTGCCTTATTGAGAGGTCACGAGGCTAATTTTGGCATTAGTATTGGTGTTGCTAGAAACATAGTTCTGCCAATGAACTATGAGGCTTATAAGCATATACTGACCGAAAGTTTAGTAGAAACTTATGAAGTCATTTCTGAGAATATCAAGAAAGCTGTGGAGATCAGTAAGAAGTTTTTTGACTGTAAAGCAAAAGCTCATGATTATTCCGTCAATGATTGGGTTTTGCTGAAAGTCAATAAACAGAAAAAACTGGGTCTGCCGTGGCAAGGACCGTTTGTTGTAACTGATAATAGCAGATTATCAGAAAACATGCTTGAAATCGCGCACTGGAGAGAGCCGCTGAAAAAGCAGGTGGTATCCATGAGCAGGTTAAAGCACTTCCGCTATGAGACCAGCAGATGGCTGCAGTCTAACAACGTGTCATCCAAGGACGCACAGTTTACTGTAGCTTCAAAAATCAGTAATTATAAACTGCCGTAGCGCGTAGCGCTGTATTTTTTGTGTGTGTGCCTATGATTACCCCCCCCCATATTTTTTCGTCCCCAATCTTGTAATTAGGTACAAATTGTATTTAATTGTATTTATTTATGTATTTATCGCGTATTTATTGTGTATTTTTAAATTTTTCTCGCGTAAATCTTAAAATTTTCAAAAATTCTTGGTAAAAAACCACTCTTTGCAAAAACCCAAATTCTTAAAATTTTTTCACGGCCCAAAATTTTAAATTTCCCCGAGTCTGATTAATTTTTTCGGAGGAAATAGTAGTTGTTGCCCACCAATTCTGTGAATATTGGAAGAATTGGAAAACCACTGAGTTTAGAGTGAAAATAGACAAAAAGTAGCGAAAGCGGAAAATTTGTCGATTTTTCAGCTCTTAAAAATTTTATCAAAAAATTTTCGAAAATTGATAGCGCCGAATTTGAAGAATTCGAAAAAGAAGCGGTCGAAATGTCGCAGCCCCCCAATGGAGGCCGCACAAAACAATACCTGGTCATGGACCCCCACCTGACCTATGGTCAGCCGCAGGTGCGGCAAAATAATCGGTATTTTTTAGTTGATGGTAAGCGACCTAAGTTATTAAACTTAGTTAATCTAAAAATTTATTGGGCAAAGCAGGATGTTATAGCCCACGGGTGTCTAGATGAAGGCCTAGACAATTGTAAAAATTTATTGGGAACAAATTTGTTCTGTCAAACTTGAAAAAGTGTGGCAAAGCTGCCCATAGCACGAGATTTGGACTTTTTGCAAAACTACATTATTCCTCTACACACATAGCGAGTTGAATAAATTCGTCTATGTGATGGGGAAGAAGTGGAGTGTAGCAACTAGTCGACTAGGGGTAGATAATTTCAAATTTATTTAAATTTCTAAATTTCATCCTTATCTAATTTTCTACGAATTTCCTCATTTTGGGTAAAATTGTAAAAATATTTTAAATCTTTCTTGGAAATTCTTAATTTATTGATTGGGTAGGCCATTTTGGGCATTGGATTGAGACGGCTAGCAGTCGAATGATGGAAGACGCAGGTGGTCTGTGCGTGTACTCCCATATAAGGTAGAAGTCGGGGCTGCACTCGTGTTTAACTATCTGCCAACACTAACCCAATATATGTTTGGTACTTTATTGTCCCCTGCTTGCAATTTTTTCTTTTTCCTATTTGTGCTTACTATCTGTGGAGAAGGTAGGAATTAACTGATGTCTGTTCCCTTCAAGAAATTTTCACAAAAAAGTTGTAAACATTTCGTCTGAATTTTTTAGACTACAACGTTAAACGCGTTGTCAGAGTTGGCGAATTAGAACAATGGTTCATGACAAATTTCGGGAGATTTCCTTTGGAATTGATGGAACTGAAAATGGTAGAAATAGGTAAGGTGGCTGAGATGATCGAAACTTTGAAGGAGAGTAGGTTTCGAGGACAGCCAATTATCGGTTTCGATACCGAGAAGGTTACTCAAGAGTATGTGAGTAAGGTTTTTGCGACTTCTGGGGTTGATAACCCAAAAGGGAAGGAGTTCGCAAGAGTCATTAGCTTCTCCACGGTGACTGGAGACACCTTTGTTGTAGATACTACGACAATCATGCCGAAGAAATGGACACTCATTCATGAGCTCTTAGATTCCGATATGCTTCTCCTTGGATACAACTTGGTTACAGATCTGGCTGCCATCTGGAACGTTAATGGTGCAGGAAGAAAGCACCAAGATATTGATCTGACACCGGAGATCAAGCATAGAGTTACGTCTTCATATGGCCGTTATTATGACATAGCCAAGGTAGGAGACCAGTTGAACAGGAGATTTTTGGCAATGTCCAGGAAATTGGGACTTTGCCCAGAGACTTTTAAGCTGAAAGGGTTGTTCACGGAGCTGTATCTGGTGGATATTGGTTATTTTCAAGTCGATTTCCGTCAGAGAGCGCAATGTGAACAATTCTGTAGGCACACGTTAACGCAGTTTGAAATTAGGTATTCAGCACTGGACGCCTACTACTCATTGTTGGTTTTCCTAGCGTTTTTCCACTATGAGTTAGCTATGAAAGTCGAGGTCGGATTCCAGTATTTTCCGCATGATTTGATGAAGGCGGAACAGATTCAGATAATGGCCTTCAGGCTATACAGGTTTTTTAACATGATACATGGTGAGAACTTTCCGCAGACTTTTTGCGGAAGTCCAGAAGTAGAAGAGCCGCAGTCATCGGCTATTTATCACGTGATGAGGCAGGAAGTGTATGCCCGTATGGCTGCCCAAATGGATACCTCTTTTGGAGGCTATACAGAGTACAGCTTCCCTCATTTTAGAGGCTAATCCAAATAGAGGGAGAGAAGTAAGCATCCCTAAAGGTATTCATCCCGATTATACCATCAAAGAGAAAAGTAAGAATGTGGACGGGTATGATACAGTAAGTGAGGATGAAGAGTTTGAAGAAGCTTTGTCAGAAAAGCAGATTAGAACTCGAATTACGAAGAAGGTGATAGATATGGTTAATCAAGGGAAGAGTTTCAGTAGACTTGATGAACCAGTATCTATGGTTTTGTACGAAAATTTCCTAAGGTATAGGAAAGAAACTAAGCAACTGTTGGAGATAACATCTCTAGAAGTTGATTACCACGAGTATGAACCAGTCAACATATCGAATGGTAAAGACTCGTACGTAAGACAACACTGGAGTATGGATATTGCTCCTTATTCTGAAATATTGATTGAAGACAATTTTAAGGATTTGGAGTCAGTGTGCAACAAAATTCCCCTAATGTTTCACTTATTTTGGCCACATTGTAGAGAGGAAGCGGAGGAGTACCTTACCTCTCTCCTTGACCATAACTATTTGAGATCCTTTAGCCCCGAGGGAAAGGAACAAATCTTGAAGATGTTGTGGAGGGGCGATAAGTACGGTCAGTATTTATCATTTTTGAATAGTCTTCCAGTGACAGAGGAGCATACGCCAACCAAAGGCGATGCAATTACATGTTGGGGAAATTGTTTCGGATTTTTGCCGATCCGATTTTGGCCTAAGACGAAATCGTGGGAGCAAAGACCAGCAGACAACAGGAAGCATTTGGCGGAATGTCCGCAGTACAATGACAACCCGTACTGCTATCAAAGATTTTACTTCCGTCAAATAGCTCTCCGGGTGCCAGGTTTGCGATACCCGATAGATATGAGCAAGGATGCTACAAAGGAGAATCAGAAGAAGAGTGTGTTAGCGTATCAGCCGGAATACGTTCTGACTTACGAACCCCCATTTTTTGAGCCGACATTGCCGTCCGATGCTCCAGGTTTCACAATTAGGCATGTTGGCGATAAGGTTGTGGTGATGCCGATAGGTAAGCAGCCAGCAGTGCCGGTTACATGCACTACGGTAAGCACAACCGTGAGTCAGCAATCTGGAGTGGATACCAGTAATATGGATCAGGTGCAGGGGATGCAGGCTGAGCCTGTTGCGGCGAAAGCACAGCAACAAGCGATACCTACAGACCCCAACACCCCCATAGACTTGAATCAGGTAGGAGATGATTTAGAAGTGGACAAGGAGGTCACTGTTGAATCATTGATACAACCTGAGGAAGATACACAGGTAACCTCCATGGTAGATCAGACAGAAAGTTTACTTTCTGGAATGGGTGTTAGGGCAGAGCAGATGTTGGATGAAAGCAATCTGATAACGATTGCTGCAAGTCCAACAATAGAAGATATTGAAGCAAGGCTCAGGGAGCAAGCTGAGAAGGAAATCGAAAGGCAGAAGGAGATTTTTGTTAAACAGCTTGCGGAGCAGAAAGCGAGATTAGATCAGCAGCAGAAGCAGCTGGAGCAAGTATTGGCTGGTTTTACGGCGCAGCCGATGCCTCTGGCAGCGCCCACAGCCGTGCAAGCTCCAGTGAAGCCGCCTACTGCTTATCATATCCCGAAACTGGCGGCGCAGCCTGCTAGTACGCAGGCCATCCAACCTGCGGTCAGCAAGGTTACGCCGACAGTTCAAGTAGCGCCCAGAGATCCAGGTATAGATGGTGGTATACCAGGCATGTATACCACTGAGGAGGTTAGAAAATTCAGAGCAGAAGGTCCTACAGACGACCAAATTAAAAGATTAGGAAGGAGGAAGATAGCCCAAAGGGCCAGTAGGGCTAAAAGGAGAGATGGGGAAGATGTAATTGAAATTAGTGATGATGAAGGAGAAAAGACAGGGAGTTCTACCTCTGTGGACTTGAAGTTTGCTGGATCTACTACTTTATTGATGGATTCAACCAAGTCCAAGACTGGAACTACACCGATGAGCCTGACGCCTGGAACCACAAGTTCTACGAGTCAAGTGCAGTCGGCAGTAGCTTTGGCTAAAGTACCCAGTAAATCGGCTGCATCTCAGGTAAGTGCAATGATGAAAAGTACTTTGGCTAAGCCCGTGTCCAAAGTGGACCGGACTTCTCAGCAGAACCAGAGCAGTTCCTCTGGGAAAAAAGTCATTTCTAAACCCTCTACGTTGGAACCAACTAAATCGGTCAAGAGAAGTAGAGATAAGGAAGTAACTTTGGAGTACCTGAGTTCTGTTTTGAGAGACTACTGGGATGTCCATAAGAAGTTTCCAATGGTGAAAGGAAGGATAGATTTTTCGACACCGGAAGTGATTGAATTCTTTGCTCAAGATATGCCAGATGATAATAGGAGTCAAATCATCTGGGCATTGGTGAATAATGGAGTAGAGGAGCTTTATGAGAACTATGGGGATCACTTTGATGTTCAAGGTGGTTTCCTGTATGATCACATAAACGTTCCTGAGCCCATTTGGGAGTATATTTCGCTCAAGTTCATGCCAAATTGGTTTCATCACTTTGATGCGGAAATAGTAATGGCAGCCATGAGATACTTATGTACCATGGTGTTGCTAAAGTTAGAACAACAACAGTTGGGCCTGAGACATATTGGTGCAGTGGATGCACGGGCCAAGTCATTTGTGACGGAGAGATATTATTCTATCTACTTGCGGGGAGCGGGTAGTACTGCATTCAGGGAAGCGTATGCCAACGGAATGCAGGAACACCAGCAAACTGCAGTGGATATGGCAGCAAAGAGAATGTTGTCTGATATGGTTCAGAAGTTTTCTGGTAAGTTCCAGAAAGCCGAGGATGAGGAGGGGCAACCCTTCAAGATTCCCATTTTAACGGAAAGGCAACCTAGGGATACATCCAGGACTAGGAGCCAGTACTCGCGACAATCGTCTCACTCGCATGGTCGGCAACAGCCTGGAGTATTCAAATTACCGTATGCAAATCAGCAAAGTCAAGGAAGGTCCAGTACCTCAGCTTCTGGAGTATCTTCCGTAAGTTCCACTCAGGGCTCGTACCAGAGGGGAACTGGAGGGGGATATGGCCGAGGCTGGGGTCAGGGACAGGGTCAAGGAAGACCCTTTGGAATGGTTAATCCGCAACCGTATAGAGGTCAGGCGATGGGCGGGCCCCCTTGTGCAACCCAACCTCGAGGAGTTTTGGGGATTCCTCAGGGGTCGTGGAGCTCGGGGTGGTCCCTACCCTCGGCGTGGTAGCTTCCAATAGGGGGGTTATGGTGGCGGCGGGCAACAATAATTTTATATAGCCGCATCGTTTTTGGACCAAAATTCATTATTTCGTAAAAATTTTATTTCAAAAATACAAAAATACAAAAACACAAATAAAATACAAAATACAAAAAAAATATATTATCTCGTTTTATTGTTGCTTTAAATTTTAAATTTTTCTCGTTTCCAGTGCCCAAAAGTTTCCTGGCGAAATTCGTCTTTCCGTCCATCTTATTTCGGGCGTGTATATAGCCCTCATATTTTTCTCATTTATTTTCAGGGCCTGAAAAAGATGAAGACCTGAAAATTTTATTTGCATTTATAAAATTACTCCGTAAATTTGAAATATTTTATAGAAAATATTTTTTACTGAGTAGATCTGTATTGGACGGAGCGACATGGCGAGCGGCCGACCATAGAGGAAGCGCACCTGGGGTACCTCAACACTGATGTTGTAAAAACTAGTACACGGGAGAAGAGGAAGGGCGACGCCCCGGATCTAGGCACAGATCAACGTCAAAGTCCAGGCGGAACTACGTTCGTGATCGTTTCTGGTAGCCTGAAAAGGAGTGCCCTGCCGAATGGATTGGTCAAGATCGCTGTCACCTGAAGGACCTGGTAGGGGCTGGATCACATTTTGGAGGGGGTTGTCCCAAAAATTTGTTTTTCAAGGGGAAAACTGTTATGCAGTCGGGGCCTCAGTATGAGACTCAGGCTGCAGAAAGGTTTTCACCTCCCATTGGTCGGTTTTGAGGGCCGAGGGATGTTGGGGTGGCCTCAGGTGCACGTGTTCAGCTTCCGGCGTCGGTGCGCAGGCGGTTGGACGGGGTGAAAAGTGGCGAAAAGAAAGAAAACATTTGCATAGATAAATGCTGCCACTGTTTCGTGATTTTTATGTTTGTTTGTCATTATTAGAAAATATTAGTTTTATGGAGCGTTGCCGCCATCACCCTTATTATAATATTTTTGTTTATTATTATTTATTGGCGTCGCTCGTCGTCACCCAATACACCTTGAACCTGTAAGTGTATTGTTTTGTGAGCGTAGTGGAGGAGTTTATAAGATTAGGTTTGGAGACTGGGGTAGGATCTCCTGAGGTACGTGCCAAGGTGTTCTGCCTGAGGTTTGGTGAAAGTTCTGGCGAGTATCTGGTGAAACGTCTGGGAGAGTTCTTAGTTTATTGTTGTTGTTAGCCTGTGGTCAGAACTGTTGCAACTTCCTTTGTCTAAACCCAAAGGCCAGTTACATCATCATCTTGACCCCACAGCTGCCTAACAGGGATATCCGACTTTTTGGAGAGGTGACATATCCGGTTATCCGGATATCCGGATATCTTGCCATATATATGTGACAAAATAGACTTGTGTTCACTGTTTTTAAAGTTCATGAAAACTAAGCTTTTAAAATGTTTTCTTGATGTCATCACTGATGATGATAAATATTCAAAATTTTCTTATTTCAAGTCGTCTTACTCTACAATAATCAAGTGAGAAAAAAAATAAGAATAAAATCATCAGAAAAGTTAGAATCAAGAACTAAACGTTGCGTGTAAATGGTTAGTGAACATCATAATATTGATTGTGATTGTCTTAATGATTGAGAAATAGTACTTGACCTCCTGATAGCCGAGCTCGGGCCAAGTTCAAATTAATAGTAATAACCATGTCTTAAACTAGCGCGCAGTGCTGTAAAATTTAAATATTTCGACTATGCACCGGAAGGCCCATTTTTCTTTTTCACGGCCGACTTTTTCTTCCACATTAGTGGAAAAAGGTGAAAAAATTACAAGTGTAAATGAGGCAAAATTTTGCCCGTGTTCGGAATGTCCCATCGATTGCATCACAGCTAGGGGCCCAACGAAAATGCATTGTATTTCGCTTCGGCGCCCATGCGATGGTAGAAAAATTAATTTATAAATTTCAAAGTATATTCCGTGGTTAGATCAATGGAACAAAATTAAAAAAGGAAAAGTATTTGGTTATACAAAGTTTACAAAAATCTGCTAAAGTAAATAAAATAGATTATAGATTAAATTAGTATAATCACTGATCCTTTTGTTCATCTCAGTCAGGGTTTTTTTATCACAAGTCCCATTAGCACGGCTATTAACTTTCCTTAATTTGTATAACTTTTTCTTGGCACCAGTAACATTTTCATTAGCACAGACCCAACTTCATTAGCACAATGCTAAAAAAGAACCATGATCTCAGTTCTTATTGTGAATTTGAATTGTGATTTTTGTGTGTGTTAATTGTGAATTTGTGAATGTGAATGTGAATCGAATGTGAAGTTTAAGTACAAACCAAAAATTATAGGAGGAAACATAATAAGAAATTATTCTCGTTTTGAACTTAGTTGCTGAAAATTTATTACCTAGACTACAGACCATTTTCCGAGTGGGATACGACGAAGTCCGAGGAATCCGCGGAGACAGACTTCAAAAAAAATTTAGTACCACAAATTCTCTGAGTAATTCATTAAACTTAAGAAATAGTGATGTTAATGCAGTCAGATGAAGGAAATCAAAATAAAAAACCTGAAAGCAACCAGAAATTTCCAACAACAGGAGAGGATAAACCGAAAATGAAGACAGAGTAATTGTACATTTTCAATGAAAGCATAACATAAATTTCCTTATTTTTATTCTTCATTTGTACTAAAATTTTTCCTTGAGAGATTCGGATGTCCGGATATCCGACGAACATCACTAATCATGAAGGAATCATTTATTCATTAGGGTCAACGAGCCTTCCGTAATTTTGTATAAAACTTTGGCTGCGACCTCAATGCATCTATAATTTCGGAAAACGTTAAAATGTTGGCGCATTCTGGCTTTTTCATCTTAATAAAATTTTGCTTTTGCGATGAAACATGGAATCCTTGATTTTTCTCACACTCTTACTTCACTTAATATAATCATATTCCGACTGAAAATCCGAAACGAAAGAATTAAAAACTTACATTTATTTGGAACAGGAAAAACTTCTTCAGTTCAGAATTTCTTCAGTCATTCCTGCACAGTGCAGACAGAAGCTTGCAAAAAAGCCTAGTCTCAAGATTTGGACCCCTTGCTTCAATTTGCCTCTCATTTCAATTATTAATAACTCTTGAACTGCAAACAAATATGAATAAATAGAACTTGATTTTGAAAAATTAAACATATATACACGATTATTCATTAACATATATATGCTTTTTATACAACATCTGGATCGGATCTGGATGTGGTCGGATCTGCTGTATAAGACCCGAATCCGATCCGACGATTGTAGTTTCCATACTCCAGATCCGGATGATCCGAAGTATATCTGTCCCATCCCTACTATTCGGGGAGTCGGGACGTTCGGGGACACAGTAAAAATCATCACAACCCATACAAATATGCATGTCAGAAAAGAAACAATATCACTTTGACGTGATCCGGTCTGGGGAACGACATTAGACCGTGAGACATTAGATCGCGAAGACATTAGACCGCAGACATTAGACCGAAAGACATTAGACCGCGGACATTAGACCGCAAGACATTACACCGCAGACATTAGAACACAAAGATATCAGACAGCAGACCAAAAAGAGGCTGCAGGGTTTTTTAACTTTATTCAATAATAACAATTATCTTTCCAAAAATGTAGTTTTTATGTTCCTAACTCGAATATCTATGGAGTATCTTTATCGTTTCTTGAGTTTTGTTTCACTAATTGTACTTTCTAACAAGATTTATTTTTTATCAATTTTTCCATTCAAATTCAAATTTCATGAATAATCATTTATCTATACAATGTGTCCTGTTTTCCGCTTCGTCAAATAATTTTCGAATATGAAAATTTTCTCGGGAACCAAAATTTGAACCAAATTGAAACTCTCAGTAAAGATGCATTTCGATCTTTCTCGTGGCCATCTAAAAAGAAATTACTGCAGAACAAGTTTTCGATCAGTTATATCGCACAAAAACGGGCGTCTGTTACTGCCGATCACAGACACGATCGTTGATTTTTTAAAATGTAGTGCAATATTTATAATAAACAAGATATGAAGGACAACTTATAAAAAGTCTTGCGGTCTAAAAAAGTCTTGTGCAATATTCATATTAAATATGAAGGACAACTTATAAAAATTCTTGCGGTCTATTGTCTTGCGGTCTAATGTCTTTGCGGTCTATTGTCTGCGGTCCAATGTCTGCGGTCTAATGTCTGCGGTCTAATGTCTTTGCGGTCTATTGTCTGCGGTCAAATGTCTCACGGTCTAATGTCATAGACTTCCTCACCTCACCTCACATAAAACTTTGCCCTTACGACTCGCCTTTTTTGCTCACCCTGTAGAATGGTGTTCTACCTCACCAATAAATTCATATTCTTTCGAAATGGCTCACGAAATGAATCGCTACCCTCCATTCAAGTTTTGATAGCAGGAATTTTGTACAAAGGATAAGCTTTCATCTGTTTCTTCGTTGAATGCCTATGAATTGTGAAATGACAGAGAAATTATTACAGTCGTTAGATAATGACGCAAAATAATAGAACTCAAAATGCCGCGCAATCGCTGCCTTGCAAACCGATCCTACAGTCTGTTTTTCTTGAAATGCTTCTAAATAATGAAAGTGGAAAGCAAGTATTATTTTAGATTTTCACGATTTTCTGATAAACAATATATCATATAGACCTGAAAATTTGTGAGCATACTGACCTTTTAAGCAATTTTTCGAGTGAAAAGCTTTACAGTAACAGCTCTATGTAAATGATTTTGACGACAGTATTGATTTGTGTCACTTTTTTATTTGGAAGCATTTTATAAAAACAGGTTATAGATAGAGTAATTGGAAAATTTTTTATCAATAATCGCATCGCGATCAATAAAGAAACAGAACAAACGGTGTAGCTATTTTTCACCTTACAACAACTTGTCGGAAAATCAAATAAAGAAATGACGATAGAAAAATGCTATCGATAATCGAAGAAATCATTATTTCTAGGTTTGAGACAACCCGTTTCATTTAGAAGGTTCTTTATGTGACACAGCTCAGCTAATGATGTCAGGCACACCGATTGAAAACTTCGTTGGCTATACTCAATCCATTTTGAAATGATCGATGTAGCGGGCGGAATTTCGGCAAACGCAGCCTAACTAGAGATCAGGAAATACATTTTGATAATCTTCAAAAAATTGAAAGGAGTGATCATCAAGGACCTCTGTATCATGGAGAGAAAATTTATTGATTGGAGTCAACGAGCCTCCCATAATTTTGAATAAAAAAAATGGCAGCAATGCCACTGCATCAATTATTTCGAAATGAATGGCGTATAATCTACGATCAGCTCTAGCACAAAGCCTATTTGTGAAAAATAGTGACTTCATTAATGTTGAAACTATACCGACATCAAAGCCTTCAATATTACACTCCTTGCGATTTATTTTTGCTCTACTCGGTATTTACCATTCGATATTTGTTAGAACTAATCATAGTTGACTGGATGATCAGGATTCGTCTTAAAAATGATAATCAGTGACGTATTGCTGGCTCGGTTCGAATGAATGTACTTCTTCGATCAATTATAAAAATCTGTTGATTAAAGACTGAGTGTGTGTCAGCAAACTAGCTAAGCTCGAGTTAAATTCAACACAGATGTGCAAAGACTAGCAGGTTATCCAAACCTATGGACTTCAGGGTTAGTGGTGAGTCAAGTCTACCATGCCGGGATGAATGTTTTTTTTCTGCTGGGCCATATTATATCGTGTTTGATCAGTCTCATAGAATTGATCAGTATTGTTGCTCTGATGACCCTGTGTTGTAACTTTTATGAAAAAGAATGCCTTACAAGAAATCTGCAGTTTTTTCTGAGTGAAGGAAAATAGAAATCGCTATTGTGAATAGGCCGAGTTACTTAATTTTTTGCCTAATAACTCGGTTTAAGTTGGTCCTACAGTAATGTAAATTGATTCACAATTTTTAACACCAAACGGCACGTGTTAGTATGAAAATTATTTCTCGACATTTTTTTTAAATTTACAAAATATTTTCGGTTCAGTGTAAGCGTAACCGTTTTATATGATCGGCTTTTCTCGATTTCAAGTGTATTACATTCTAGGGTGAGCCAGTCCATAGGTCTCTGCAAAATAGATTCACGAGAATGCAATACGACAGTTAGGTATTCTTTGACTACACACTTGAATAAAATAAGGTGAAGCTGAGTTGCTTGTTGTCAAAACTGTGAGTTCAGAGTTACGGCCGTTTACACTCGTAATCGAAATCCGGTGCATCCAAGGCGGGCAGATTCTTTTGGATTGTTCCCGATGTGTTTGCATGGAACAACACATGCAGGAGTATAGTCTGTTTTTCTTGGAATGTTTCTCAATAATGAAAGTGGAAAGCAAGTAGTATTCCAGCTCTTCACGATTTGCTAATTAACAATATGTATATCAAATATCAAAGTTTGTGAATATACTGACCTAACCTTCAAGAATTTTTCGAGTGAAAAATTTTACAATAAGTGATTTTGACGACAGTACTGATTTGTGTCACTTTTCTATTTGGAAGCATTTTATAAAAAACAGACTATAAGTGATGCGTTCGAGGTGTTTTCCATTTAGTTTACTGAGTCATTGTATATTGATGATTCGAATTATTGAGCATGCATTTGAAAAGCATGTGAGTTCTAACACAACACAAAACACTGGGGCTTTTATTTTTTCACTTATCATTCCTGTCTTATCTGATTGAACCCGGGTAAAACCCAAGTTTTTTGTGTTTTTTGTGAACCTATTTTGTGAACCAGGGCTGATTCCCCAGCTATAGTGTAATTTAACACATTTAAAAGACACATCGTTTATTCGTAGCCATACATATTCACTATTCAGGAATTTTCCAGAAATTATCACACGAGGTCACGTTTTCATTCACAGCATTGCTCAAAATAGTCCGTGCCATGTACTAAAAAAAAGATATTTTTATTACTTGTTAAAAAATCAGTCAAAGATTACAAATTTATACCGCAAAAAAAGGTTCCTAGGATGGGTGACATCTGCTTCAGTAAAAAATTCATGCCTAATTTGCTGAAATCAACAATATGAAATAGCCGTGATGAGATTGATAGAAAATAGTTTCCTCCTAACGGAAATTTTTTGATGTATAAATCAGATTGTTTTATTTATCTGAAAAAACCCTCAAATTTAAAATTTGTGTATTTAATCTAGGAATCCACAGTGGTACTACACGGTAAATATTTCTAACATAGCGGAAAGAAGGGCATCTCCGCTCTAATGATAATAAAGAAACGCAATCAGATTCTTAGATTACATGATGGAAATTACTCGTTAAAAACCATATTTGAGTTTTGATTATTTTCTTTTTTTCACCTAACGCATCCAATCATTTACTTTTCCAAATTTTTTGTAGTCTTTATTCATAACTGATCGCATTATGTTCTTGCATTGCGCGTTTGCCGGTTTTTGTCCAAATTTCTTTAGGCAATCTTTTTTCAGGCAATTCAATCGTCTTATAAAAGCACAAATAACCAGAATTTACTTTGGATCCTTAGATTAAGAATCAAAACACTTTTACATAATTCAGTAACCGTTACTCGGTTTTTAAACAGGAAACAATTCTCTGCAAAAATAGAAAGTTAGGCTAACATTTGACGAAAATCTTCTGAGACTTTTTTTGATATAATTAAAAGTATATCAAAAGATAATTTGCATGGTTAAGGTAGGTTTCTACGATTTTCGATTTACGCTCTGCAGTAGAATGACGTGGGTTTTTATCCTTTCGAAAAAAAATTTTGTCGACCTCGATCCACTGGAAAAAGCAACGAGAATTTGGCGCCTCTCTTCAGCTCACTCGCGGAATTTCACGATTGAAGTTACAATGCTCATGTTTCCCATCGGTTCCTGGATGCACTTCTCCATTTTACAGTGTTGAGACATGTGTTTTCGAAATCGTAGTATGCATCCTAATTCGTTGTCGACTTCTGAAACACAAATGGAATACATCGAAGAAATCTCAGATGTTATCTCAAAACGAAGAATTTCAATTAAAACGTTCCATGGTAACATAAAATTTGACTTTCTCTAAAAAATTTACTTTGTTTATATCTCAGTAGCTGACATTCGCGTACTGATGAGAAATAATCTACAACAGCCTTCTGAGTATTTGTTTTCGGCATCGATTTTGCACACTTCAACAACTTTTCAATCTCCCTGAAATTTGAGTCATTTTTTTAAATTTGAGTCATTTTTTGCCAAAGTTAAATTGATTTTACGTGCAATAACCCTTGATCTCTTTCATTTCCGCAAATGCAACGGTATCTTTCTGTCGAAAGTTGTATATATTCGATACTGAATCGTTCACGAAACAATAAGATTTTGATAGATCATCAAGCTCGTGCCTTAAATTAACAGCCTCAGTAAAACGGAAATTATTTTGCGCCTTTTCTCGCTGAGTACGTATACTAAATCGCGATTGATGCAAAATTTTCACGTTGTTCAGAATGAGGAAACATGGCATCATAAAACATATGATAACTATTTCTAGTCGCATACAGTTTGTTGGACATTCCTGGGCCTGCCATGATTCAAATCATAAATGAAAAGGAGGAGTCGGAACAAAATAGTCGAAAGTGCTGGTTTTCCGATCAACAAAATTCGGGCTTGAATTATAAAAAACGTAAATCTTTTGCATGCTACGCAACAGTGCTTGCGGGGTTTTATTTTGTCAATCACTGGTTTTCGAATCATACCTTCGAAACGAAAAATAGTTGTACTTACTTTAGCTAAACCGGTACTATTTACTGTTTTTCAACTTACAGTATTCAACAATAATTATATTATTAAAAATGTGTTCCTTTTTTTCGTTCTTATTTTTTGCTCAACTTGTAAATTTTGCATAAATCATGTTCGTTATAGTTTCGGCCATAAAGGTAATATTAGTCAGTGTTCGTTTCGATATATTATGATGTAAGGTTATGTTAAAATCGTCCTGCCTGACTCGCAGGTGTTTGCAGAAAACTTATTGATCTTGCCTCGCATCGTCTTGTCCACCAAAGCTCCAGACTGGGGATCTACCCGCAGCCTCCTTTGTCGTTTTCTCATCAACATTCGTCTCATCTCACTACCTAGCTACGATATTGCATAGTGAACGAAACATTCGAACATTTTTATTACCTCCCAACCAGAGTTTCAGGTTAATAGTAACCTGAACCCCTACAAGTCACGTCACACAACACATGTACATCCTAATAGTTGCAAATTTGTTGCCTTTTTGGGTCAAAATCATTGGAAATCGTCCAAGAATTAGAGAAATCAAGAAGAAATCAGATAGCAATTCTTGTCAGATCGTTCGTCATTCGAGATCTTGACAGCTGCACATCCGCTTTAGAGTTACAAAAACTAAGAGCCTCGTCATACCTGGTTGTGATTTTTGATAGTCAGTGATTTGCTGGAATAGACTCACTCATCAGTTTTGTTATCTCCAATAACGTTTTCAATGCCCGATATGAAAATAACTAGCATCAAAACGAACATTTTGCAGCAAAATCGTAATTCTTGCCAAAGGGGTCCTTGGAATTCTTTCACTACTGAAAACTCACATTTCATCTAGAGCGATATTCTAATGAATAGTAAGAAATCTACATCTTGTGGCTTACATAAGTAACGCTCAATATTAGCATAAATATGAAGCTGAAATGGCTAACAAAATAATTCAGAAACGTTTCGAGCAAAGCAGAAGTGGAGAATGTGAAAGATGTCACATTTTTAATAGAAGATTTCGTGTCCACAAAAATCCACTGACCCTGTGAAACGTTCTATGCTACGCATACACGAATCCAACATTTTTCTAGGCACTTCTATCAGGAATAACTAAAAATATTTTACGCTGATCCAATTTTTTCCCCGACATAAATAGAAAGAATTTCAAAAAAGTCACCACAGTAATAGTAGTGACCTATGTATTTTTATGTTTGGGTTGTATTGTGTGTATAAGTAGTTCATTGATCGTTTACCATTCTTTATGTTTCGAATGTAGGATTCTTTACTCAAAATATTGTCAGTGGAAATAATCGAGAACGACCGCACCAAATTGTAATGACTGATGATCGAACAGTCATAAACACTGTCTTAGATCATCAGAATTATAGCACAGGTGATATTGTAACTGTCTAGTGAATTTTTTTCTCTAGCCGGAAATTGAAATTGATAGAATTTAAAGCGAAGGCAGGAATTTGATGATTGACAATGAACGAACTAACACTGATCTGGAAGAAAGTTTCATTATCCATAATCCCTACGGCAGGCATAGTCATGCTAATTTGTTTGATCAGGCAACAAGACTTCTTCATTCTTCATTTTCATTACTTCTTGCATTCATTAATTCGGAAACCCTGTTGGTTTCTTATTTGGTATGGCAAAAGATTAAAATGCGAATATATTCTCAAAATGTCATCCTACCAACGTTATGAAATGCAAAAACTATATGTAAGTTGTTACAACTTTTTTTTAAATGAATGGACTATAAATCATAAAGCTAAAAATTCTTTGCGAGGATAAGATTCTGTTTCTGACCAATTCCAATTCGATCAAACTTCGAATCTTGCAAGATGAGAAGATTACTGGACATGTTGAATGTTCTGGTGGAATAAGGTCCGATTTTATTAGATGAATCTCCAGTTGTAGTGTTCAAAGTGGAAATTCGTCATCTAAAAATTCGATTTTTCGACTCATCGCAAGGTTCAGGTGTTCCAGTGGGAATATAACAATTACCATAAATTTCCAAGCGTGTCTTTATACGCTGCCAGGGTGATTGTGGTCCGTCGCCTTAAACGTCCTTTTACCTCGAATGATGCATAAAATTTTGATTACCTCGAACAATGTTATTTTTCAACCGGATTCTCATGTTGTATCGGATTGCCTCGAATTCACAATTGAGGCTGCGCCTAAGCCTTAGTCTACGCTTAAACATATTGCCGAAGTCGGAGTTTTATAATTACACCAACATATCATTATTCAAGGTGACGGGATGTTCGGGGCGAAAGGACGCAATAGTCGAGGTAAAAGACGATTGATGTAAAGACCCGGTTGATGAAATTTCCATCTCGAGGTAAAGGGACATAATCGGTTATTCAGTAGAATTTAAAAAACTTGTATGCCATTTTCCGAAACCTACCCCTGAACTTCGATCTAAAAATTTCATGCAATTTGAAAACACTCAGTTTAACGTGAATCGAGTGTGGGAAACTGGGAAAGGTTGTAGACCAGAGGGTCAATGACATTAGACCGTGAGACATTAGACCACAGACAATAGACCGCAGACAATAGACCGAAAAGACATTAGACTGCAGACATTAGACCGCAGACATTAGACCGCAGACAATAGACCGCAAAGACATTAGACCGCAAGACAATAGACCGCAAGAATTTTTATAAGTTGTCCTTCATATTTAATATGAATATTGCACAAGACTTTTTTCAGACCGCAAGATAAGTTGTTCTTCATATATTATTTAATATGAATATTGCACAAAACTTTTTTAGACCGCAAGACTTTTTACAAGTTGTCCTTCATATCTTATTTATTATAAATATTGCACTACATTTTAAAAAATCAACGATCGTGTCTGTGATCGGCAATAACGGACGCCCGTTTTTGTGCGATATATATTTTTCACATAAACAGAAATTTCGTAGAAGTGGTCATTTTCCAAAAAGTAAAAGCTTTCCTATTGTGAAAAAAGTTTTTAAAGTTGTTTACACACAAAAATACACCAAACATCAGCCAGATTTTTAATTTGCACGTAATTTTCAAACGCTTTTGTCCGTGCAATGATTATGTATTCCAGCAGGATGGGGATCCCATAAATCCAGGATTCCATACAGCCAAACAGACCATCAACTGGATAAGTCAAAATTTGCATGATTTTTGGGAACCTGACGAATGGCCTCCGAATTCCCTTGATTATTATGTTTGGAATGTATTACAGAAAATCGTTTATGAAAATCCAATGCGTGACATTGATCGCCTTAAGGAAAGGATTTTGTGGGTTTATATCAGTTTTGCCATTTTAAAAAAACAATTAAAATTATTGGTGAAACAGAAAAGAGGACACAACCTATTTTACCTTTTTGTAATAAAACCTGTTGATTTTTGTCATTTTTGTTGTTATTTTTAAAAAATCGACGTTTAGTATTTTTAACTCTAGTCGATTGATACTCGAGCAATCTAGCTAAAACTCGGGACTTTTTATTTCAAATATTCTACTCACGGCAGCAAACCGCATTGAAATAGCTTCATCAATACGAAAGCAATGAAAGTCGGCACCGGTCGCCTTTTTTGGTTTACCCTGTACATGGAGTCGAAATCCAAACAACCCAATGACTGTCTTGCACAAGAAATCTGTTCATAAAATTTGTATTCCAAGACAAAAATAACACGATTTAGCCGTGTAATTTGTGGCTGTTGACATTAACATTTTTTCTCCCGAAGATGGACGAGTGCACATCGGGATCACAAAATTTGCTGCTCCAAAATTCATGATTTAAGAATTTGGGAATGATAATAGCAACTTTTTGAACTTCAGCGGCAATTATTGCTTCAAAAATATAAAGTTGCGGGAAAATATATCAAATATAATTAACCAATCAATCAGCAATGTCAACATCAAATCTCCTGTCATTCTTTAATCGTCTAATTTCAGGTGATTTTCTTAATTTCCGAATCAATTGCAGATTCGTCGACAAAAATGATTTCAAATTTTCCGCGCTTGTCAAATAATGCCTAACTTTGCTCAACAATTTATCACTACACGTTTGCTGACCAAATTGTAACGTAACGTGAAACAAGGAGGGCATTTTGATAGCTAGAAATTCTAGAATGTTAAATTTCTCAGTCTTTGAAAAGCAATACTTCCTCATTTCTACATTATGGAATATTAAGGAAGTTAAATTGGGGCAAAAGTCAAAAATGGGCGATAAAAGTTTGTCATGCACGACAGGTAAATCCAATAACTCCAAATTCCATCCAATATGTTGCAAAATACTTCCAATTTTAGGGGTTTGCTTTTCAAACAAGCGCCTATTAATCTTAAGCTCAGTTATGGACGAATCGCGATTGGAAGCAAGATTTGCATGATCTTCATCGATACAGCATACATCGATGCATAGGGTTTTCAATTTTGGTAAGCGTGATAAGGTGATCAGATCTCGGTTAGTTATTTCATAAAAAGATAATGTGATAGACTCCAGGAATTGTACATGATTAATATCAAGTGAATCTACGATTTGGAAATGATTGTCAGTCGCGCCGAATTCAAAAACTTCCAAACGTGGGATAGAGCCGACTATGTTCTTGAAAATCAAATCAGTGTTTAATTCTAATGACGATGAGTATGTATCAAGGTTGAGAATCAATTTTCTCAGATGGACAAACTTCCTCAGATCATTAATCAACCAATCGATAATCGGTAAAGTCCGTCGATGATTTATATCTTCAGTGTATGCGTCGAAGAACCGAAGTTCTAATGCCTTGATGTCTGAGGCTTTCGCACTCAAACAACGCAGCATAGTGTCTTCTTTCCATAGGTGATGCTTCAATCCAAAACTATCCAACTTTGGATGACGATCAAAAAATTTAATCCAATCAATTTTTGTGTGAATTCCATCTTCATTGTACTTGAAGTGTGTTAAAGTTGAGTTGGAACAGAAATTTTCGGGGTAGAATCTCGAATCTATAGATAAATGCTTCAAATATTTCATATTTGATATAGCCGATCTTATTTTAATAATCGAACTACTGACGTCCTCATCAGCCGGTTGAGCATATGTCAATGTAAGAAATTCTAAATTTGGCCGTTGACAAAGAAAGTCTGCTACAATAGGCAATGTTAAATCCCCAATGAAAGCAATCGACGTCAAATTTTCTAGCTGTTTTAGGCATTCCAAAATAATCCTGAAAGATTCTTCGGAATCAATAGTAGGTAATTCAACTCCCCGTAAATTCTTGCAGTATGCCTCAATCTTTCTAAGACAATTAGAATCAATAAATTTCACATATTGTAAAAATTTCAAGTTCAAATGTTTCTTTAAACGACATGTCGAAATAACGAGTCGTTGGAAATTTTTTGAAACACATTCGATGGCGCATAGTTCTTCAAATTTAAAATACGGCAAAACGAGTGACAAAACTTCGTCGGTGAAAAAACCCATGTCAGTAAAATCAATTTTGTTCCGTCTGTTGAAATAGTTGACAGTATTGATTTAGTATTATGACATACTGTAAGACGCGAAAAAACACAACAGGACGGATATAATGGTTTTAGGAAAAACGATGTTGACATTGGTAACCATAGTGCTGAAAAATGTGTGGGACAGTGACTGTTGGGCAGCATAAAAAGGCATAATTATTCTTCTGTCAATGATTCACTGTAGAAGACTTGTTTTTGCGGGATGACGGATCAAATGCCCGTAGTACATTGCTACCATGCGATGGAAAAGTGGAAACTCAAGTTCACATAGTTAGTATTTCAAGTTCTTTCCGACAACACTTTGATCCCCTGACACGAACTTTGTTACCTTTTGTCAAACACTCAAACCTGCAATGTAAACATATCATTAGATGGAACGTCGAAATGGAATGGTAGCTGATGTACCCATTCTGATGATCTTCGAAATCGCTGGTTTCTCAGAATTTTTCGTGATCTACAGGGTGTGTTGCCATATCCCGCAATCGAAAGCAATGAGAACCAATAAGTTTCATATATCGTAAATATTTCAAGTCTAAATATTTCTTCAAACGATACGTCGAAATAACATGTCATTGAAAATTTGTTCCTCTTCATTCGACGGAGCTTAATTTCAAATATGGCGAAACGAGAGTGACAAAACTTTCCCCGTGAAAGTATTCATATCTTTAAACTCAATTTTGTTGCATATGAAGGAGTAACTATCGGTTTTATAACATACTGTAACTTGGCCAGCATAGTCAGATAGAGCCACTTGGTCAGCATGAGAGGTGCGTACTGTTTCATTATGGCATGGAATATTTTCATTGAAAAAATTAATATTTGATAAATCTTCTACTTTATTCTTGCCCAAAAAATCAAGAAAAAGAATGGGATTAGTCATATGGTGTACAGTGACTAGACAATCTCCAGTGGTGTTTTCTAGTAAGTTAACAACAGTTAGCAATCACTTGAATGATTCCAGTCCGTAAAACTAAGTTAGAAAAAATGCTAGTTTATCTTTAACAAGGTCAGTTTCGAAATGATAACAGAAAATTGATGAAAAATTACGGTAATAACTGAACATGGGGTGCTCAGAAATCAAAGCATAGTAAAATCTTTTGTATTTCTATCCGATCTGCCATTGAAGTCTACATTTTTTATTCATTCTCTCCTTTTGTACATCATAAACTGATTTTTTCAGATAACGGTCGCTTCGTCCTTTTCGTTTTGAACACTGTTGAATTGTTGAAAAATTGTTAAAATTTTTGTCTATCTTCTTTACTTCATTTGTTGTATATTCATTGTTTTTGTCACGTAAATTTTCCATGTTCTCACTGTTGCCAGGGTCACATTATGCTAGCAGTATGCCGGCTACTTATAAACGGGTTGAATGGATGGCCAAGGTACATTCAGTCAGTAGAACCTAGCTGTCGGATCAAATGTCTACCGCTCAATGCTACCATGCGATGGAGAAATAAAAATTTTCCTGTAAATTTCAAGATTATATCAAAAGCTCATAAAATGCAAGAAATTCAAATCGCAAAGTCAAAGTAATCATTCCGCCAGTTAAAGCGGTTCTGTAGCTGCCAAATTACCGATCCATCAAAATTCATCTATCGACATAGCTATCACAGGGCGATAAGAAAAACGGAAATAATGTCACTGATTCAAACCAAATCATTATTTGTGAACAAAAACGTCAAAAATCCAATTTTTTTAAAATTTGTCGTAACAGCATTAGTTAATTTCCATGAATGAATATTTGTCGAATCATTTTTCTTTTTTTGAGGTAACCACTCCAAGAAAAATCACTGACATCACAGATCTTCCAGCATCCGCTGAACTCGATTTTGCTCCAAAACGTAGGGACATTGCCGTAATCTGAAAAATGTGGCCACATTTTGTGATCACAATACTGGACAAGTTTTTACAATTAAAACTTTATACAGGGTAGTCTGAGATAAACGTTCTCGAGATTCTGCTCGATAATATTGTTATCAGCAGAAAACGGTATATCGTTTTTTGCGAAAAAATCGAAACCATAGTTTATTCAGTTTCGAATAAACCTCGGAGAGCATAAAATAGAACTCGGTGAGCAAATAATAAACCTGCATCGTAGGTAGTTAACTTTTTCTTTCAATTTGTTCGCCTAACTGCTGTAGCTAAGTTAACAAAAAAAAAATGAAAAAGAAGCTTACTAAGTGTACGAATCTTTTTCTGCGCGCAGGGGTTCATCCGGGAAAACATCGACGATAGTTTCAATATCAGTTTGTCAAATATTCATAAAATTTCAGTGCTAAATAGTTTTTACACTAAAATTGGTCAACTTTTGGACAGGTTGGTTTTTCTGCTACGGATGCGCACTTTACTGTACTTTGAGAGCAGCTATTAACAGGTTGGACTTCAGAATATAATTAAATGAATTATGATATAAAGCAGTTGATCTCATTCTGTGCGAACAAATCCACTCATCCAACTATAGTCTATTTATTTTAAGACGCAAGGATGTCAAATAACGTGATCTGAAAAATTGACCGTTTTCCAACAGCATTCAAAAAATTTTTTGCACAAGATCGAGAAATTCACCCACGTAATAAATTTACACTGTATAGTCAATTTTTCTTGAAATGCTCCTGAAGTATGAAACTTGAGAGCAATTTAGATTTCAAACTCCTGTGATTTTCTGTCAAATTATGTAATACTATGGTACTTAAAATTCGTGAGCATATTCGTATAACTTTGAACAAAGTTATTTGAATCAAAAACATTACATTTATAGTTTCCTAGATGATAGAACCAATGTTTTCCTCATTCTTCAATTTACAAGCGTTTTAAAAAGGACAGGCTATAGGCTCAGTCTGAAAATAGCTACGCGCTGCTGCTGCTGCGTCTGCCGCTTCAAAATAAAAAGGCTGTTATCAACCATGTCACAGGTATGCTGCTGAAGAGCTGTTCAATGACACTCTTGAATAAATTGCACAAATATAAATATCGATTGATTTTGGTAAGTTAACTTTTGGTAAGTTCCTCTGATCAGTCAAAGTTCAATTACTGGCCGATCAGATTGTGCAGTAGTATGGTATCCAGCATTGAAAATTTGTATATTTAATACCGAATTTATTGTTGCTGTTTTATCAATATTTCATGACGATAACGATAGATTCAAACATATCGAATGGTTTGATAAAAAAATTGTTGTTTTCATAATCTGTTGAAAAAATTTTAGTATTCAACTTACTTTTTTCAACTATAGTCCGTTTTTCTTGAAATGCTTCTAAAAAGTAAAAGAAAGCAAGTAGTATTTTAGATTTTCAGGATTTTCTAATGAATATTATGTCATATAGGTCTGGATATTTCGGAGTATACCGAGCTTACCTTTGACAATTTTTCGAGTAAAAAATTTCACGGTAAAAGCTCTATGTAAACGATTTTGACGACAGTACTGATATGTGTAACTTTTCTATTTGGAACCATTTTATAAAAAACAGACTATAATGTGGATGCAGCAAACTGAAAATTTCAAAAAATAGTCGCCTCGCTAAATACTAAATTTTAAATCAAATAATTACTCCTCATAATTTAATGGAAATCGCATATTGTAAGAAAATCTAGAGAATTCGATCTGGATGCAAATTACAATTCTAAAAATCAAGAGAAGTTTCAAGCTGCAGTTCAAAATTGTTTTACTTAATTACACAGCTGGTATTCCGAAAAATTGGCGATTGTACGTGGTCGCTTCCATTTACTAACCGACTCATTAGTCAATTTGGCTACTTTGACTGACACTTTTTCTCTTCCTTGTATGTTGTCGCAGAGCAACATAGAAGAATATAACTGGCTTCGTTAAAGAAGCAATCAGCATTTGATTCACTTGTAAATCGAATGGTATTCTTTAGGGAGTCAAAGTATCCTCATCGTCGTCTGAACAGCCAGCAAGACATTAATCTCAATCTATCCTCGAAATGATGCAAGCTACTTAGTTCCTCAGTCGTGCACTCAAGAAATTTTCGAGTACTCATGTTTTTGACCTTTTTGAAGCTGCGATTTGCACTTGAGGTCTAAAACAATCAGTTTTCTGAACAAGTGAAAGGCGGAATGTCACTTCACGCTTCCCGCGTCACGCTACAGTAAAAAAATGGACCAATAAAAATCGAGCGTGAACCGTTCCCCCGCTTTGGAAGTGACGCCAAGCGGGCAGGCCGCGAGCGGTGTCGCGCGTGACGATCGAAATCCCGCTACCAATCTTACTGTAGTTTTTCACGCGCCCGCTACTTTAGGAATTTTTCTAGCAGGCACCGCTCGCACCAAAATGTTAATTTTAAATTATTTTCATCGCGCTTTTTTGCAAAATTATTGTTCATTCAGCGAATTTAGTCGGATTTATTGCTGAAATGTTCTTTGCGATGAGTATAAATTAAAAATTCGTAAAAAAAGTGCAAAATTTTTGAAATTTCGAATTTTTTTCTCAATTTTCGACCAATTTTTTGTGCAATTATTGTGCTTGCCGGCGGTAAAAATTTAAAACATTATTTCTTTCATACTCATAAGAAGTCCGACCAGTTGGGAGGTGTAAACCCGAAATTTTGGGGTGATACGCAGAAATTCCTAAAATTCTGGGGGCGTGGGGTACCCCAAAAATCCTCAAAAAAGTATAAAAAAAGCCGAAAATTGCGGAAATTTGCCCAAAAAAGCCACTTTTTTCCCTAATTTTTTCGAGTTTGGGGGAAGTACCGACATTTGGGTATTGGGTTCCACCAAGTAGAGTCCCCACCCCAATTGCAGGTATGATTTCTTAGCATTTATCTGGTGAAATAAAGCAGTTTCGACCTTCTATGTTCCGCGCTGACCATATAATCAAGCTGAAAATCAAAAATATATGTAATTTTTGGATAAGAATTGGGAAATTTCTTATAATAGCAACCTGAAACTATAATTATTTACTGAAAGAATGCACCAAACAAGTTTTTCTGGTTCAAATTATCGATTGCAACCATCAGAAAATTAAATTTCATGAGCGGAGCGAGCAACGTCGCCAAAATTCCGATTGAAATTTCTACAGTAAACTTTAAAAATTGCTAGCGGCGACCGCTTGCCCGCTTGGTCCTAAACTAGCGGGCTCGCGGCCATCACTCGCGGTGTTGCTCGGTGCGTGAAGTGATACTCCGCCTTAAGTCACTTACGACTAGCACATCTCAGGATGTTCCCAGAAAAGTGATACGTGGAGCAGGGTGTATCAACAAATATCTGAGAGTTGAGTTATGTTTCAACCGCATCACTTTTTATACGAAACTCATCTATGGCATTTTTCTCACTGCAACGACAACACCCCTTCAAGAGAATGTGTTTATACATTATTTGTACATCCAGTATATTTAAGCATTCATATCTCCATCATACCTGTAAGAGGTCCGACCAGTTATCGGGATAAACCTAAAATTTTGGGACGGGGGTCCCAAAATTTCCAAAAAAGTTGAAAAAATTTCGAAA